>JBCFYV010000310.1:0-77902 GCA_039000515.1 Timema cristinae
TTTAAACATCTTTTTTGTTTTTTATCTTTTGGGGGAGAAGCTTTTGAACTTGACAGAGATTTATTTAGAACGAAGTGATTTGGGAATTTTAAAAAATATCTTCAAAGGGGGTTTTAAAAAAATTTTATTCATGTTGGAAAATGTCTCTTTTGAGCGGGGTTTACTGAGAATTTTAAACTTCCCACGCTTTGTAGGGGGAGGGTAAGATCTCTGCAACTCTAACCCCTTTTCCCCCGCCTCCTGTGAGAGGGTATAGTTCGCACCCTTACTTTTTTCTTTCTATATATTGAGTTACCCCTTTAAATAAAATCTAGCTATCATCACATTTAAAGTTTAACAACAACAAAAAAGTGTCTGTGAGTACTCAACCGAAATTTTTAACCACGATTGGATCGAGCGAGGTAGTGTCAAGGAATTTAAACTGATTTAGAGATGTCAGGGATAATATATCACGAATAAAAAAAGCAATAAAAACTAATAGGGTCGAAGTTCTACCTTGCGGGAGAACAAATAAACTTGGGGTTTACCGAACAGGTTTTCATTACTCAGAGATATATTGAAGGAGCTTTCCCAAAAAGCGGACTTACTACTTTTTAAAAAAGGCATCCCCAAAGAACAGAAGACGGCGATCAAAAATTCAAAGGTAAAAAAAGTTTATTGAAATATTTCTAGGATTAATCAAACAGTCAAAAGATGTATTTTTCCCCCACGTAAAAACTCATTTAGGATGTAAGAGTAGGGTTTTTTTTCAACTCTCCCTCTACGCTAAGGGGGGTTCATTTCCCTTTAATTCCTAATTAGAACTTTTAATAATTTTCAAACTCGGTTTAGGATGTTAAGAGTAGGGGTTTTTTAACTCCCCTACGCAAATGTGTTTTCACCCCCTTTTTAATTCCTAATTATACGCTAAAAATTTTTAAATCTCGGTTAGGACGTACAGAGTATGGTTTTTCAACTCTCCTATACACAAAGGGGGTTCGCCTCCTTTAATTCCAAATTTAAAGCAGAAAAATTTTAAATCTTGTTGGATGTACAGAGTAGGGTTTTTCAACCTTCCCTCTACGCAAATGTGTGTTCACTTCCCTCAAATTTAAACCCTTTCCCAAATTTTCCAATTAGCACTCTAGTGATTTTCAAATGATGACAATAATAGTTTCATCCTTTTAATTTTCAAAAATTGATCCTCTTTGGTTAAGGGATATTAGCTTCGAGTTTAATCTTTTTTTCGCTCGGAACATGTAGGGAAGATGACGGGCTTCCACCTGGCGATTCAGGTTTTTATCCTCGCTTTAGCTCACAATTATTTTTAAACTTCGGATAAAACTTTTTCTTTTTTTAATTTTTCAAGGTCAAATCTCAGTCCCTGCCGAAAAAGAGGTTTTTTTTTTATTAATTTTACAAAGGGTTTAAATTTTCCCGTCAGGGGAATGAAAACGCTAATTTTAAAAATTTAAAAAAATTTTTCAATGGGTTTGGGAAAAAAATGTATTTTTTGAGTCATTTTTTGAAAACATTTTTTATGAAATTTTAATGAAAATTTTTTTTTGGTTAATCAATCAGAGGCTTCGGAAAAATAATAGAAAATAGGGATGCCTTTTTTTCCTACTTCGTCTTACTTTCCCCTTCGGGTTTTTACCTTTTTGAACTAATTAAACTAAAATTTTTTAGATAAAAAGAAATGGGGTTTTTTTATTTAAGGGTGGAAATACCCTTTTTGCGGGGAAGAAAGAATCATAAAAAACCCAAATTTTTTAGAAAATCGCCCAGTACATCCAGCCTGATTCAAACCCTTTTTTCCCTTTTTGTCATAGGCAGTTTTTTGGGTTTTGGCATTAAAAGTAATTCATTTCCCAATACGTTTTAAACATAAACAATTTTTTAAAACATTTTTTAAATTTTTTTAATGACATTTAATTTTGGTTAATCTAATCAGAAAGGGAAATTTTGGGGGAAAAAAAATAGAAAATAAACGCGCTTTTTTTGCATCACTTTTTACTACCCGTTCGGGGTTTTTACGCTTTGAACTAATTAAGTTAAAATTTTTTAGATATTTGAAATGGGGTATATTTTTTAAGTGTTTTCCCGCTTTTGCATGGAAGAAAGAATCATTTAAAAAATTTTTTTTGGGAAAAACGCCCTCGGTACACCCAGCCTAGGGGTTCCCAACCTTGAACCTCCCCGTATAGGGAGTCCATTATACCCGCAAGATTGTGGGAACTAAAAAACTTTTTCTTTTTTTTATTTAAAAAAAAATTTTTCTAAATATTAATTAAAAATGCCCAAAAGTTTAAAAAATGCAACGTTTTATTTTGTACAAAGTTAGTTTTCCCTGTTTGTTTTTTTATAGCCGTCTCAGACCGCAAAGATGAGATTTTAGGGGCAAGCTGGCCGAAATGAAAAGGGTTTTTTCGAGGAGAGTAGGGTGTTTAGAGCAAAATTTCAACCCCCGAAAATTTAAAAAAAAAATGTCAGGCCCCAACAAAACGACTCGCTTTTCAACTCCTATCTTTATATCTCGGCAAACTAAAAGGGAATAGGGTGTATTTCTCTCGATGATCCCCGGCCCAAAAGAAAAACTTTTACTTAGATACTTGAAACTTTATCCGTTCTTTACGAAGGGGAAAGGGATATAAGCTTACATTTAATATACCCCGGGAAATTAAACCTCGACTATGTTTTGGGGGCCATGACAAAAAAAGACAAAACAGTCCCAAGACTTATAACCCTTTCACGAAACTTTGGTGCAGGATTTACACAGTTTTTGGCTTTAAACCCTTGCCGCTTTTTACTACCTCTCCCAAAAATTTTTGAACGGGATAGCCCACGCATAAAGCTTACTCCCTTTCACTAATTTTAAATACCCTATAAAAGGGTCCCTTTTAGTTTTCGTTGCGTGTGGGGGAAAATTTTTTGTAAAGACCCTAGAAAAGAATCAAACCGAACGGCTCGAAAAGGGAAATTGTAGCCTTTTTTCCCATTTGCGGTTTAGGCATCCTAAGGGAAGGGGAGAAATTGGGAAAAAATTTTTTTTCAATTCTTCTCTATAAAGAATTTTTTAACCCCAATTTAAAATTTGGGGGAATATAAGAAAATAACGTTTTCTTTTTCCCCTCCCTTTCTCAGATTGAGGGCTTCGTTTCTAGAGAAATGGGGTGGATATACGATGGCACGTTGGAAAAAGAGAGTAAAAATTTTTCGAAAAACCCGCTTTCAAAGATCGGGGGGCCCCCGTTCAAATCCTGAAATTTTTAGCCAAAAACGGGGAAAAACGTGATAAATGTTTTAAAATTTAAGAAGGACTTTGCTTCCCCCTATCCAAATTTGGGGTGCCTCTTTTAAAAAACAGGGAAAGCTCGCGTTTAAACTTTAATTTTCCCAATTTTCGGACGTTGGGTTTAATTTTGATGGGAAACCCTCCCCCCGTTCGAAATGAGAAAATTTCGAACGCTTTTGGGAAAGGGGTTAAAAGATTAACCCTAATGTATACCTTCAAAACTGAAAGGTTTGGACTTTTAAAATTTGGGCACTGCAGACAAATCTAAAACCCAGCGACGTTCCCGTGCACGTCGCGCTAAAGTCGTGTTTTGACATGTTTTATTTATTCATGATAAGGGGTGCATTTGGGGCGGAAACTTAACAATTTTAGCGCGATTTAAAAATCGTCTCGGTTTTAATTAAAAACCCAACTAACCCCATTCCCATACAAAAACGCAGGAAATTTTTTTGACCCTTTTTTCCGACCTCTTTTCTGACTGAAAACAAACTTTTCAAAACTTTAAAAAAACCCGGTTTTAAAAAAATTTGGGGTGGTAAGGAGTACATTCCCCCAAGGAGAGAATAAAATTCCTAGCGTTCTCACTTATAAACAAAAAGGAGGAAACAGGGGTTAAACAAAATACGCTGACTTGGAGAGCTTTCGGCCGATAGGGGACGTGTGATTTCCCGACCCTGAAATTTTCTTTTTATAAGGGAAAATTTCAGGTCATGTAGGGGTAATTTGAGGGATTACACTAAAATTTTATTTTTTTTATATAATCTCTCAGGTTTCCGACCCCTTTATTTGGAAAAAAATTGTTTCAACCCTTTGGTTTAAAACTCTCGTAGATACGGCAAAGCGGTACAATTATTAAAAGTACCGTAGTTCCCCTGAAACCGCTAAACACCTGCTTTAAAAAAAGTTGTCATTTAAAACAGCCACTCATTGTAATTTTATGGAAAAAAACCCTTTTTCCGAAGGGTTTTTCCGTGTTATGGATCATTGGGCCCCCCGACAGGAAATTTAAAGGGGGGGAGGGAGTCACGCGGGGTGTAATATTAATTTCAAGAACCCTAGTCATCTGGGCGGTAATCCCTTTTTGCGCGTTTTCTCGATAAAATTTTCCTTCTTGAAACACCTTTCTGAAGAAAAGAAATGACCCTTCACAGGAAGTGCGTTTTGCAATCCAGAAAAATCAGAGTTATTGGGAAAGGGCTATGGGAAGATTCAAATAAAAAATTAATATATTTGGCACAGGTTTCGGGGATCACAAATTTAAAAATTTTAGATAGTTTCGCTTTCAATTTTACCTCCCCATAGAAATTTCGTATTACCCCGAACCTGGCAACTTAAAAAACATCCCTAAGTGTCCCTCCTGATGAGAAAAGCTTTTAAAATAAGGGCACTCGAAAGGTTTAAATTTCCCCCATGAAAATTTTATTTTTATTTGGGAAAATGAACCCAGGGCTCAGTTACCCAGCAAAGAAAAATTTTACAACGCGCTCACGGATAGTCATATATCTCAGGAAGGGGCTTTTGATCACCCCGGAGGTTTGGCGGAAATATTTTAATGTAAAAATCTTTGGGACTACTCGAACCCCCTAACCCGTTTTACAGACGTAAAGCAAAATTGGCTGACGTCTTTTTAAAAACTTTCGGGGATCTTTGGATTTAAGACTATAGGGTCGATCCCGGATGGCTCTTACAAACTCCCTTTTCGCGTACCAAGCTCTAATTTAGAAAAAACCCGGGTACGGCTTGAATTTTAAAAGATGAAAGTGGGAAAATCATCAAATTTATTGAGGGAGTATTCGGGGAGGGGGGATGTTTTGGGCTAATTGTCACCTTTTTACGAAAAAATGTTATAAAGAAAATAATTTGACCCCTTCCAAACCAGAGTCTTACCTTTGTTTTTTTCTAACGTGAATGGCTCTATTAATTTTTTTTTGTTTAGCTCGTTTTCCCTATGGAGGGGTTTTTGGGGGCTTGAAGATGATGAAATTGAGCGTTTTGGGTGTGCCCAAAAAATAGGGGACCCATGCGGAGACGGGGGATATCTTTCAAGTAGAAACCTTTAATATCCACGGAGGTACCCCATGCTCATTTTGACTTGCCTTTTTGTCCTGAAAAGGGGGTTCCAACCCCTAGGGAAAACATGAGAAATTGGGTTAAAAGGCTTTTGCTGATAAGACTTTGGTTTTCGTCCCCTTCACTACGTATCTAAAGTTAAAGTTTAGTGGGTTTGGGTTGAAACTGGGAGGGTACCAGGGTTCTCAGTTTCAAGCAAAATCCATGGAAAGGCTTTTGTATGTCAAGCTGAACCCCCGGAAATGAGGAGTAAAGCGGCAAACAGTTTGAAAAAATTTTTTCAAACTGATGAACAATTTCCCCCTTCGGCGTTTATATCTAAAAAAGAGGGTTACCGTAAAGGTTAAAAAATAATACCATGGGGAAGGGAAATTTTGGGCGGGGGAACCTCATAGCCAGTCCAAATTTAAAAAACCCTATTTATGTGTGAGAAAAAATTGGGGCATCTTTTTTGAGGGAACCGCAGGAGAAATTTTCTTTGATATTCCGATTTAAAAGCGGGTTCGCCATTTTTTGGAAATTCGAAAGTAGTCATGTACGGTCTACAATTTCCCCGGGTTTTGGTTCCGCCTCCCTCCAGGTTTCGTTTTTAAAAATCCAATTTCAAGATACAGACCAAAATTCTCTAAACTTTACGTTGAGGGTGCGTACCAGCGACTAATCCCCCTTAGCTAATTTACTACCTGGAAACCCCACTTTTTGGACAAGGGCAAGTTTTAAAACAAAGCCTGTAGTAAAAAAAGGAAGGGTCGGTAAACTAAAAAACGAGACCCCGAGGGCGGATCATCAAACCCGGTTTATAAGGTTTAAAGTCCTAAAATTTTTCATTCGCGGTGCAAGGAGATGGCGAGACCTTTAAAGGCCCAAAAAGGGGTCAAAAAGTTTTGCGCGTTAAGAAAAGCTTCGTTTGAGACATCGTAAATTTTTGGGCCAAAAAAACGGTAGTTCCCTGGGGAGAGGGTTCGTTCAATAAGAGCTGTAGGATTCCCAAAATTTAAACTCAAAAATTCAATTTGGGTTCAATAAGCCTATCGAAGAAAAAAAATTTTTAATAGCTGGGTCATCAAAAAATCTACTGTGGGGGTCATTTCATATAAGTGACAACCATCCCACTTCCTTCCAAGAGGGCGCTGATTTAAGCTGGACCTTCCCTCTCTATAGTGAAATGTTTTTGTGATTAATACATTTCTTTGTATATTTTTTTGATCAAAAACTTTAAAACAGTACAGTTTTAAAATCAAAGTGACAGGCATCTTCTTCCACCTAAGAACGTTGATTCTAACCCCCCATGTCCTATAGTTTTAAAATGAATAATTAATTTTCAATGATAAGAAAATTTTTAAACCCTTTAAACCCCTAGAAAAAGTTTGTACTTTAAAAGGACTTGAAAAAAAAAAATTCATTTTCAAAAATTAAAATGAAGAAAAAAAAAAATACTAAAATTTAAGGGGTTAAATTTTTTTTAAAAAATTGTAAAATTTATTAAAATTTATTAAATTTGGGGTTTTCCGTTTTTGTGGGATTTTAGTGTGGGAAAACTGTTTTGTTTTTTTTTTTTTACCCCCCCCCAACCAGGATTACAACCCGGGCCCTCTCAGAGAATTGTCTGGTCAATAACCCGCAAAAGTCGGGATTTCAACCGGGCCCTCAGAGAAAAAGTCTTTGGTTTCAATAAACCCGCCCACAGTCCGGGGTTAACCCGGGGCTCCCCCAGAGAGCATCTGGTAAAAAAAACCAGCTTCCCTCGGGATTACAACCTGGGCCCTCCCCGAAACAGTCTGGTACAAAAACCACTACAGTCGAGATTTAACAACCTGGGCCCTCCAGAGGAAAAAGTCTGGTCAATAAAAATAAAGGGGACAATGGGGTTACAACCCGGGGCCCCTCAAGAAAAATCTGGTACAATAACCAGCTTTCAGTTGTGAAATTTCAACCTGGGGGCCCCTAAGGAACAATCTGGGTACAAAACCAGCTACTCGTGATTAAAAAACCCGGGCCCCCAGAGAACTTTTGGGGAAAAATAACCGCTACAGTCCCGGAAATTTAAAAACCGGGCCTTTTAAAGAAAGTCTGGGACAATAAAAAAAGCTACAGTTTGGGTTTCCCAAACCGGGGCCCTTTTCAGAAAAAACAGTTGTTACAAAAACATTAAAAGGGGACAGTCGGGTTTTCAACCTGGAAACCCCCTCAAAAACAGTCTTGGTTTCAATAACCGCTACAGTCGGGATTACAAAACCCGGGTCCCCTCAGAGAACATTTGGTACAATTTTTCCCGCTACAGTCGAGATTACAACCCGGGCCCTCTAGAGGGAAAAGTTGGTACAAAAACATAAGGGGACAGTCGAGATTCAACCTGGGCCCTCCAGGAAAAAGTTTGGTACAATAACCCCCTTTCAGTCGGGGTTTCAACCTGGGCCCTCTCCGAGAACAGGGCTTTGGTTAAAAAAAATAAAAACCCTCTACCCGTCGGGGTTTCAACCCCCGGGCCCCCTTTAAAAGAAAAATCTTGGGACAAAAACCAGCACCCGTCGGGATTAAAACCGAGCCCTCTCAAAAACATTCTGGTTTCAATTTAACCCGCTACAGTCGGGGGGTTAAAAAACCTTTTGGGCCCTCTCAAAAGAACAGTCTGGTTAAAAAAAACATAAGGGGGACAGTCGGGAATAAAAACCCTTTGGGCCTCTCCCGAGAAATAGTCTGGTAAAAATAACCTTTTACAGTCCCGGATTACAACCTGGGGCCTCTCAGAAAAAAACATTCTTTGGGACAATAACCAGCTACCCGTCCGGGGGTTAAAAACCCCGGGCCCTCTCAGAGAAAATTCTGGTACAAAAACCAGCACAGTCGGGATTTCAACCTGGACCCTTTCAGAGAAACCCTCTGGTACCCTTAACTAAAGGTGACAGTCGGGGTTCAACCGGACCTCTAGAGAACATTCTGGGACAATAACCAGCCCCACGTCCGGGGTTACAACCCGGGGCCCCCCCTTTAGAGAGCAGTCTGGTAAATAACCAGCTAAGCCGGGTAAAACCTGGGCGCCTCAGAGAACAACTTGGGAAAAATAACCAGCTACAGTCGGGATTTAAAAATGGGCCCCCTCAGAGAACAGTTTGGTACAATAACAGCTACAGTCGGGATTAAAACCTGGCCTCTCAGAGAACAGTCTGGTACAAAACATAAGGTGACAGTCGGGATTACAACCTGGACCCTCTCAGAGAACAGTCTGGTACAATACCAGCTACAGTCGGGATTACAACCTGGACCTCTCGAGAACAGTCTGGTACAATAACCAGCTACAGTCGGGATTACAACCTGGACCTCTCAGAGAACAGTCTGGTACAATAACATAAGGTGACAGTCGGGATTACAACCTGGACCTTCAGAGAACATCTGGTACAATAACAGTACAGTCGGGATTACACCTGGACCTCTCAGAGAACAGTCTGGTACAATAACCAACTAAAGTCGGATTACAACCTGGACCTTCAGAGAACAATCTGGTACAATAACATAGGTGACAGTCGGGATTACAACCTGGACCTATCAAGAACAGCTGGTACAATAACCAGTACAGTCGGGATTAAACCTGGCCTCTCAGAGACAGTCTGGTACAATAACCAAATACAGTCGGATTACAACCTGGACCCTCTCAGAAGAACTCAGTCGGTACAATAGAAATAGGGACAGTACGGGATTTACAACCTGGCCTCTCAGAGAACAATCTGGTACAATAACAAGGTGACAGTCGGGATTACAACCTGGACCTCTCAGAGAACAGACTGGTACAATAACCAGCTACAGTCGGGATTACAACCTGGACCTCTCAGAGAACAATCTGGTACAATAACATAAGGTGACAGTCGGGATTACAACCTGGACCTCTCAGAGAACAGTCTGGTACAATAACCAAATAAAGTCGGATTACAACCTGGACCTCTCAGAGAACAATCTGGTACAATAACATAAGGTGACAGTCGGGATTACAACCTGGACTCTCAGAGAACAATCTGGTACAATAACATAAGGTGACAGTCGGGATTACACCTGGACCTCTCAGAGAACAGTCTGGTACAATAACATAAGGTGACAGTCGGATTACAACCTGGACCTCTCAGAGAACATCTGGTACAATAACATAAGGTGACAGTCGGGATTACAACCTGGACCCTCTCAGAGAACAGTCTGGTACAATAACAAGCTACAGTCGGGATTACAACCTGGACCTCTCAGAGAACAGTCTGGTACAATAACCAGCTACAGTCGGGATTACAACCTGGACCCTCTCAGAGAACAGTCTGTACAATAACATAAGGTGACAGTCGGGATTACAACCTGGACCCTCTCAGAGAACATCTGGTACAATAACCAGCTACAGTCGGGATTACAACCTGGACCTCTCAGAGAACAGTCTGGTACAATAAAGGTGACAGTCGGGATTACAACCTGGACCTCTCAGAGAACAGTCTGGTACAAAAACAAAGGTGACAGTCGGGATTACAACCTGGTACAATAACATAAGGTGACAGTCGGGATTACAACCTGGACCTCTCAGAGAACAGTCTGGTACAATAACCAGCTACAGTCGGGATTACAACCTGGGCCTTGGAAAAATTTGTTTACCTTTAACCAAATAAATAATAAAAACCAAAGGTATAGAGAGTATTCATACTCACGTCATGCACAAATGATGGTACATAGCACCCTACTTATCCTTACCCTTTTTTATAGATGTAAAGAATACAAAAAAAAGTGTTAATCGTTAATTCTTTTTTTATTTAAAAAAAGCTCGTTACATTTCTAAAGAAAAGAATAAACTTATACAGTATTAATCGTTGAAAAGTTTGCCTTATTATTAGACTTATACAAAAGAAAGAGTAATAAACTTATACAGTAATAATCGATAAAAAGTTTACCTCATTATTAAACTTATACATACTCTTTAATACATTGCAAGTAGCTGTGAAACGTTTTTAGATTAAAAGTGTTCACTCAACTCGTCTCGTAGCTTCTTCTTCGTAGGCTCCTCGTTCGTTTCCTCAGAAGTTTTATTCTTCTTTCCAAGCGAACGTTTAGAAGCTTCAGTAGTTTTCTTCTTCCGTCTGACCGTGTCAACCTCGTCTCGACCGCAGAAGCATGATAACTTATTGAAATCAATGTACTCTTTATACTCGTTTATCAAGACTATCATATGAGCAAAGCTGGAATAACCGAACTCGTATCGTTCCGCATCGCACTCTTAGTGAGATCGCAAAAGTTTTGTCCGATCAAACTTAAAATTCTTAAACCATTCGCTGAGCAGTCGGACATTTTTTACAGGTACAGGAACACTCGTGTTTTTTTTTAAACTTTGTACTTGTCACTATCAGCGTTGATGATACTCTGTAGCCGACTCATCTTCCCAGTTCCTTTAATATAGATTGATGTGTGCTGAACTTTCCACCCCTCCAGATCGGCGCGGAGAGGTTATCGATATTGTACAATGTTGTCTCATTTATGATGTCATCTTGCTAACGTCACTGCTTGAAGGGTTATAGCGGACAACTCTATCGTGTATGATTAAACAAAACGCCTTGGTATTTACAGGGATATTTTCCTCCGTCTCGAACGTTATACGACACGTCACCATACCGTCCTTGAGAGTATCTTCCTGCCGGCTGGCATCGAACAAGACGATGGGTGCGTGAGACTTGAAATGAGAAGGGTCAAGTAAAGGTAAAGAGGTGCTCGTTCCGTAGTACGAAGTCTGGAAATTAGCGTAGTCTTCGTATAATTTCGAGAAGGAATCTTGTCTAAAGTTCAAGTTCATATCCTCATAAGGGTACATGTTAGAATTTAGATAGAGTTTAGCATTACGTAAATTACAATGGTCGAAAATACTTCTATCTGCAGCCGTCGTATTGTTCCGCCCGGTCTGAAGCGCGAAAACAACGTAACGAGGTTTTTCCAGCAAAGTTGACGTTTTCACGGTCCAATCATGTTGATTAGAGGTAGGTACGTTAGGGTACTCGTACAATTCCCTAGTACGGAAAGGCAGCTCGATGATCCTCCCGCTCTTGATGAAATTAAGTCTTTATATGCGGTACAAGCCAAGATATTTTACTTAACTCGATTCTAGAGGGTGTCTCTGCGGCAGGAGGTGGGGCTCTTTGTAAAGCGTTGTTGTCACCGGTCGAACGAACTAGCACCAGCTCTTGTTTCGCGTTGATCAGTATTCGGGAATGGTCTTCAACGAAACCTAGTATGAGACGTAAAGGAATGCATACGTCAAAGATGCCCGTTTCAGCGTGCACGTGAACTCCTTCAAACCTCCAACCGGCGTTTGAAAAATGAGTCTGCCAACCATTCCTTATAGATAGATAGTTTTTAAGCTGTGTCGAAATACCTACATCTCTCGATTGATCAATCTCTACCCCGTTGATCTCATAGGCGATTCTTGAGAATAGATGCAGTATTCCGTTATTAACAATCCTCGAAGTACTTCCAGGTTCTCCCTTATTCAAAAGTAGTCGCCCTTTGATATGTAGCAGAGAACGGTGAGGTAACGTGCATTACCCTTCTTGTTGGATAGATATCCTAAGCTCGTTCCCGTTAGATAACGGACCGGGAATATACGAGGCGTAGGAATGATACTGGAAACTGCTCAAGGCTGTATCGAAAGCGGCAGACTCCCCAATGTTCAGAATATCCGCGGCGTCATCCATTATTTTCGTAACGAGTAACCTAGACGTCTTAAATAGAGTTTATTTGCAGGTGTTAACACTTTCACTGTCCTTTTCTCAATGTTTTGAGGAAGGCTTCACCGTCTCGTTTTATATAGTACAAGTCCCATCTCCACCGACTCGTTTCAGATGTAGTCGTAGCGATATAGTCTCGTCTCTAAAGTTGATGATATCTCCTCGTTCGTCGATAAGTCGTACTGCGATAGACTCTATTACTCGCTTCGTTACCGGAAGGTAAATGATATTGTTAGGCGCTTCCACTATCTTATAGCCCGGCGGGACGGTCATGCTGAACTCGTGCAAGGTATGACTTGGTTCTCCGTTGACGTAAGCTCCGCTAGCGAGACTACATTCTACGCGGATCACGTTCACGTGAAGAATATTCACGGTATTGGTAGATATGTGCGTCTTCCCCGCAGGAAGTATGACCGAGTCGAACCCTAGCAAGGATGCAAACGTGCCAGGTCGGGTAAAGTCGATAGGTTTATTGCAAGTGATATAGCTCTTTAAAGTGCTAGGGTCACCGATAATCGAGAGCTTTACGTTACTCGGGACTTCCACGAGAGGTGGGGGCACAGGATGGTAGCAGAGCGTGGTTTGTGTTTTCACAAGCGTTGTCACCGGTTGTCACTCGTCACCAGTCCAACCAGCAGACCGCCCATTCGACTAACCCTTCGGCGAAGTGAACGTAGTTGTCTCCCGATGAGGCGAGAAGGATTTGACCCACTTAAGAAGATAGTACTCAACCCAAAGGCGTAAATCATCGTTGTCATCGTTGCTGTCTCTTAGAACTTCTGGAAATCTACGTATCAGCTAAGTTGGCTTCGACTGAATATTTTCTCTAAAACTTTTTTCCCCTTCAATTAGGACTCAATTAACTCTTAATGATATGTTTATGTTTGTTGTGTTTTGCTTACATTGGGACTATTGGACATGTTGACCATTATTGAACTATTTGACACTAGTTTTGGTGAAACCATTAATTTAAAAAAGTTGTCTATATCGTTATTATCAAACTTTAGCTAACTTTCAGTGTTATTATGTTTATAGTTAACCAAACTAAAGGGGAAGCTTAGAATTGGGTCATTCCCGCAAATGTTTCTAATAATGTAGAAGTGTTAATACTATTAACTATTTTTTGAATAATTTATTTATGAATAACAACCAAATAGATAGTTTTGTTTCAATGACTATAGCCAAATCTTGTTAAGATTAGGATAGTTTTCTTTTCTATTAGACATGTAGGGAGGGACAACGCCATATGTGAGGCTAGTATTGTTTACTAATATATTAGTTAATAAGATGTACCAATCATACAATGACGTATCACTATCGAGCAATGACAAGGTTTTGAATCAGGGAAGTACACAACTTACCCAAGTTGAACCATCGGTTCTTGTTTGTTGTGAGGGGGGACGTGGGGCCATTTCAGAGACTGGCACGCCCCTGTTGAAAGAGACGAGACACATTTTCGTGATTAATGTGCCTTATTTTACCCAGATTGGGGATGATAATATAGGGGGCGCCACATTTCGTGGGTGTTTTAGTATTTTGGGATATAATGTGTTGTTTGGTATCTAATTTTATTTGCGAATTGCAAAATTGAACACCCTGACCCTAGTCGATTGTTCAAGGATGAGTTAATCTACGAATTGACAATTCGTGGTTCTAAACCCAAAAAAACCGTTGATCAATTAAGGTCACAACTCAGTGACGTATTTGACGTCGAGAAGGACGAGAACCGTTCACTAGTGTTAATAGACAAAGTCCCCGCGTTTTCTTTAGAACACCCCTTGCTTGCAGATAGATTTAACAATTTGCAAACTATGATAGCTCAGTATGACAGACCTGTAACGTCGGTTGAAAAGAAAATTCGCAGTACGTTCGGTCATTTGAAATCCCGCCTATTTAGGTTATCACCAGAGTCGCCTGAGGAGAACACGAAGTTAGAGGAACTTAAACAATTTTGTGGCGAGTTAGAGAATCAGATGGGCGTGGCTCTCAGAAAAGAAATTAACATTAGAAAGGGAGAGCCCTACACACCGTTAGAAAACATAGGACGGGTAGAGGATCAATTACCATCTGATCGCGATTTATTGGAGGGAAATGTAGGACAAATTCCTAGTGGCAATGATCCTCAAGGCAAGAAAATAGTTCAAATTTTGAATTTATTCCGCAAATGGAATGTGACGTTTGACCTTGGATCTAATCCCATAGATTTCCTAGAAAAGATAGAGGAGTTAAAAAACGGCTATAAAGTAACCGACAGTGAAATGTTGACAGCCCTGCCCGAGATATTTTTAGGTCAAAATTCACTTTGGATGCGTAACAACCGCCACTACTGGACTACATGGCGCGGGTTCGTAGATCATCTTGAGAGGGATATTTTTGGGTGCGTTCAGGCGCCTCTCGAACCAGTCAATGAATTCTTTATTCGTATCCAGACCCTTATCCGTAGGAGGGGGGGATTCTCTGAAACACAGACAGTAGATCGCATTTATTCTAACTTGAGACCCTCAATTAGGATTAACATAAGTATGTGCGAAATAGAGACCGTTGCTCAGCTGTTGCAAGTGGCGGTCCACTTCCAGCAATGTAATGATGAGATTCGGGACTACAACAGGTGGACCCAACCAGTAGGGAGGAGGCTCTTATTGTAGGGGATCGGAGGAATGAGTGGCTGGGTGTGAGTGGTAGAACTTTTGACCCAGGGAACGGCCATGGAATTTACGGTAATCGTCAGAATAGAAGTAGCCGTACACCCACCAATCCCAACCAATTTAAAGAAAAGAAGCGTTATAGATGTAATTCCAAATTCCTCCTAGCGCGCAACTGCGACAGACATTCCCGGTCGAATGTTTCGGTTATGTCAGTGGAGGCAGATCCGCGGCGTGAGGGGAGAAAATTTAATCTCAGACGTGGGATTGGGTTTCCTCGCCAGATCGTCACTAATTGCCCTCCGCGTCATTCTGGGGAAACAATGTTGTTGGGAGCCCAGTCGAACTTTGACCTCTGAAAATAGTTGCCCTACTGGACACAGGCTCGTTACATAACGTTGTTTCGGAAGATCTATTGGGGACTCTTCTCACGCGTAGGTTAGTTAAGGACTCAGAGAGTTGTGAAATAGATTGTGTTACTGCGAGTCTTGAGAAGTTTCGGGTAGTAACGAGAATCAAGGTCTCAGTGAAAATAGCAGGGTTGGCTTGGCCATTGTGGTTCCTTGTCGCCCCAGGTTGGTGACTCAAATGATCTTAGGACACAACTTTTTCCGAGGAACTAGGACCACTATTGACGTGTACTCTGGGACGATAAGTTTCAAATCCCATCCAGGACTCCTAGTGAGGCTGACACCCCTGTCTTGCCCTGACACTCCTGGCGCCACTGTACTCGAAGAGAGACGTGACCATAGACCCGAGTTTGAGGCAGTTTTGGCCGAGTATCTCGATGTGGTCTGCGACCGAATTGGTCACACTAATGTATTTTTTCACAGCATAGAACTAGTTGACCACACCCCTGTTAGGTCAAAGGCCTACTTCTATGCCCCCCCCCCCCCTAAGCTTAAAATTTTGAAGGCACATATCGAGAACTTGTTGGAGAAAGGAATAGTGAGAAGGTCTAAAAGCCCTTATGCTTCTCCCGCGTTCTTAGTTGGACGTCCCGGGCAGGAGCCACGTATGGTCGTCGATTATCGTAAGTTGAATAAGAAAATACTGTACGAGGCGACCCCTTTGCCCACCGTAGAGATGGCGTTCCAGTATCTAGGCCAGGCCCAAAGTTACACAGTCATAGATCTAAACAAAGCTTTCTACCAAATCCCTTTAACTGAGGAATATAAGCCATATACTGCATTCATCACGCAATGCCGTATCTTGGAGTTCAATTACGTCCCCTTTGGTGTGTCAACTGGGGCACAAATACTATCACGGCTATTACATACTGTGTTCTCGGATATACAGTTTAAGTATGTCTTCAACTATTTAGATGACCTGGTTATCTATTCTAACGAATTGGAGAATCATAAGAAACATGTTAGGGAAGTCTTGAACAGGTTGATGGCGGCCAATTTGACAGTGAACCCGAAGAAGCTAAGGTTGGCAGTTTCAGAGATAGAGTATCTGGGTCACGTGGTATCCCACCACGGGGTGTCTATAAACCCCGAGCGTGTCCGACCTATTAAGGAGTTCCCCATCCCTGTCAACCAAAATAAAGTTTCCAGATTTCTCGGTATGGTAAGTTTTTTTGGAAGGTTCATTCCATAATTGGTGAGTTTGGCGGGACCCTTGTACCACTTAAAGAAAAAGGGAGTTCCGTTCGTTTGGACTCCCGAGTGTCAGGCATCCTTTGACTCCTGGAAGCGTTCATTGTCTGGGCCCCCCGTATTAAAGATGGCTGATTTTTCTAAAAAGTTTGTTCTCCAAACGGATGCTTGCTCGACTGGGTTGGGAGCCGTCCTTTTCCAAGAGACTGATGGGTCTCTTCGACCAATCGCGTACGCTAGTCGTACTCTGCATCCTCATGAGAGTAACTATTCTACCTTTTGAGTTGGAGGCCCTCGGAATAGTGTACGCCACCGACCGGTTTAGAGAATATCTCGAACATCACCCTTTCGACTTGTATACTGATAATTCGGCTTTATCGTGATTGTTAAGACATCCTAGGCAGATCGGAAAGATAGGACGCTGGGTGGCGAAGTTGCAGTCACTTAGATTCGAGATTGCTCATGTTTCAGGGGTGGACAACCAGGTAGCCGATTCCTTGTCTCATATGTTTGAGTAACCCGATGACCGTGGGAATGTGGGTCCTCAGGTGGCCCAGGCAGTTTTGGGCGTGTTGAGCAAAATCCCTGAAGTGCTTACCCCGATCGGAGAAGCTCAGAGAAAGGATCCGGAGTTGTCGAACCTGATTCAATCTTGCGAAGACAAGGCTAATCCCAACCACCTTAAACTGCTCAACGGGTCTCACTTGATACGACCCATCCGTCGGGCAGGTTGGAAGATTTACGTTCCCCATAGTTTGGCTAGGATGATATTCGCGTATTATCACGAGTCCTCGGTGGGGGGGCACTTAGGTGCGAACAAGACCATAGGTAAAATCTGTTTGTATTTTTATTGGAAAGGGATGAAAGCGGAAATCCGGGACTGGGTTTGAAAATGTGAGGTTTGTTCTTAGGGCTAAGCCTGCTAGAAATCACCGATACGGGATGTTACATTCAGGAGTTGCTAGCTTCCCACTTGACAGAGTTTTTATAGATCTGTTCGGCCCCTTACCAAGATCACGGAAAGGACACAACGTTTTACTTACCATAGTTGATGGATTCTCGAAGTTTGTGTGGATGACGCCATTGAGGGTGGCGACTTCCAACTTGGTAGTTGACGCTCTTGATGCTACCTTGTTTCGCAACTTTGGGTACCCTCATATCCTGGTGTCCGACAACGCGAGCCAGTTTACATCCAAAATATTTGAGGATATGTGTTTTAACAATGGTATAAAACATGTTACCACGACCCCTTACTATCCGCAACCCTCGCACGTGGAAAGGTTCCATCGGAACCTCAAGGCCGCCTTGATTGCCTTTCACCACGTCCACCATAAGGACTGGGATAAAAACCTAACGCCATTGCAAATAGCGTTTAATAGCGCTGTACATGACAGTCACTGGAAGACCCTTCCTCCTTGATGTTAGGTCATGACTTACTTTCTCCCATCAACCTGAAGTGGGAAATACTCCTGGGTACCTTGGAGGATCAATCTGACAGATGCATTGAGGCCGAGTGGGGGGAAGCTTTATGCCAGCTGAAAAAAACACAGAGCAAGGTAGCACGCAGGTACGATGCAGAGAGGTATCCGGTACCATACAAGGTCGGGGATAAAGTCGTATACGAATTACATAATTACAGTAGAGCGGTTGACGGTAAAACGGCGAAGTTGGATTACCGGTGGTCAGCTCTAACCATCATATCCAAGTTTCTCACCCCTGTTACGGTCCAATTATTGGATCCTGTCACTGGTCTGGCCACACGTCGTGCCCATGTCACGCAAATAAAACCTTGTCACTGACTCCGAGAGTGAACCTAGTTCTTAAGTTGTCTTGTGGTTTATATGTATGTTTTGCTTGAAGAAGAAAAGTGTGTATTTATGAGCTGTTGTTCGTTTCCGTATGTTGCGTGTACCCCATATCTCAGCATAATGACAATAGGTTGTGAGTGCTCTTTGCTAAGACGATAATAAGTGTTCCTAGATAATATGGGGCAAACTAGGGACTGAGTGAAATAAGAGTGAACATAAGTTATAATGACTTGGTGTTAAGCCAACTGGATCTCTATGTTTCGTTTTTTTCTCCTAGAAAATGCCTTTCCAATCATTTGCCGAATTTTGGTAGAGATAGCATTTGTGTATTTTGTTTATTCTGTTCGTTCTTGTAATCATTTTATTTACACCTTAAGTCCTTCGAGGAATATTCTTTGGACATTGTTATTTAATGGGTATATATTTATATTGATGTGATCAGTTCCGCTGTTGTAATTCTATGATAGGTGGTTAATTTTTAGCGCGCGCGCGCTGAGCTCTGGTAGATGTTAAATTTTGAATTAGGGTATATTTCATTCTCTGTTAATAAGTCACTGCTGTCTTGTTTTTTATTATTTCATCACATGTGATATTGTTTTTGTGGGTTTCCTCGGTTGGTCCGGATTTTTGGGTTAATATTACTTTCTTTGGACACCTCATCTCCTCCCGCCCTGCCCTTAAGTTTTAGGGGGGGACTATGTGCCGAGTGTCTAGTCACTTATCCTAGGGCCCGCGCGCAGCGTGGTTTGACCGCTCCCCCTCCCTCTTTCTGCCATGCGTGGTTGGCTGCGCACGACCTCCTTGCGCCTCGCTCGTCGGGCTTGCAAGGCTCGTTCTTCGAGAGCGCAGAGTGGTTTTTGGACTCACGTCGAGCCGAGACGGCGGTTCACGAGCGTTGGCTCTTGGTTCCGGGCGTGGACAGAGCTGGTCAGAGATTGCGATACCATCATGCGCGGGATTGGAGGCGGGGTTTCCTTTCCATATACAGTTGTGTAACCGGACCGACAAAGGGGGGGGGGGGGGGTGACACAATCTGAGTAACGAATAAAGACTTGTGTCACAACATCAACTAGACAACTTTCTTCGTATAACCCCTATACAATAACTTGTATCGCGCCCCGAATCTGGCACGCGGACCACTAGCCGCGACACCGGTGACCACGGGGGCAGTCACATGGTCTCCCATCGCATTGGATGGGTCCACGAGAGATGTGAGCACAACATGGAGACGGCAATACCTGAATGTTATATTTACATGGACACGGTAATACCTGAATGTTATATTTACATGGAAACGGCAATACCTGAATGTTATATTTACATGGAAACGGCAATACCTGAATGTTATATTTACATGGACATGGCAATACCTGAATGTTATATTTACATGGACACGGCAATACCTGAATGTTATATTTACATGGACATGGCAATACCTGAAATGTTATATTTACATGGACAGGCCAAAACCTGAATGTTATATTTACATGGGCATGGCAATACCTGAATGTTATATTTACATGGACATGGCAATACCTGACTGGTTATATTTACATGGACATGGCAATACCTGAATGTTATATTTACATGGACACGGTAATACCTGAATGTTATATTTACATGGACACGGTAATACCTGAATGTTATATTTACATGGGCACGGCAATACCTGAATGTTATATTTACATGGACACGGCAATACCTGAATGTTATATTTACATGGACACGGCAATACCTGAATGTTATATTTACATGGACACGGCAATACCTGAATGTTATATTTACATGGACATGGCAATACCTGACTGGTTATATTTACATGGGCATGGCAATACCTGAATGTTATATTTACATGGGCATGGCAATACCTGAATGTTATATTTACATGGACATGGCAATACCTGAATGTTATATTTAAATGGACATGGCAATACCTGACTGGTTATATTTACATGGACATGGCAATACCTGAATGTTATATTTACATGGACACGGTAATACCTGAAAGTTATATTTACATGGACACGGTAATACCTGAATGTTATATTTACATGGACATGGCAATACCTGACTGGTTATATTTACATGGGCATGGCAATATCTGAATGTTATATTTACATGGACACGGCAATACCTGAATGTTTATTTACATGGGCACGGCAATACCTGAATGTTATATTTACATGGACACGGCAATACCTGAATGTTATATTTACATGGACATGGCAATACCTGAATGTTATATTTACATGGGCACGGCAATACCTGAATGTTATATTTACATGGACACGGCAATACCTGAATGTTATATTTACATGGGCACGGCAATATCTGAATGTTATATTTACATGGACACGGCAATACCTGAATGTTATATTTACATGGACATGGCAATACCTGAATGTTATATTTACATGGACATGGCAATACCTGAATGTTATATTTACATGGGCACGGCAATACCTGAATGTTATATTTACATGGGCATGGCAATACCTGAATGTTATATTTACATGGACATGGCAATACCTGACTGGTTATATTTACATGGACACGGCAATACCTGACTGGTTATATTTACATGGGCATGACAATACCTGAATGTTATATTTACATGGACATGGCAATACCTGAATGTTATATTTACATGGACACGGCAATACCTGGATGTTATATTTACATGGACACGGCAATACCTGGATGTTATATTTACATGGGCACGGCAATACCTGAATGTTATATTTACATGGGCACGGCAATACCTGAATGTTATATTTACATGGGCACGGCAATACCTGAATGTTATATTTACATGGACACGGCAATACCTGAATGTTATATTTACATGGACACGGCAATACCTGAATGTTATATTTACATGGGCACGGCAATACCTGAATGTTATATTTACATGGACACGGCAATACCTGAATGTTATATTTACATGGGCACGGCAATATCTGAATGTTATATTTACATGGACACGGCAATACCTGAATGTTATATTTACATGGACACGGCAATACCTGAATGTTATATTTACATGGACACGGCAATACCTGAATGTTATATTTACATGGACACGGCAATACCTGAATGTTATATTTACATGGACACGGCAATACCTGAATGTTATATTTACATGGACACGGTAATACCTGACTGGTTATATTTACATGAACGCGGCAATACCGGAATTTTATATTTACATGGACACGGCAATACCTGAATGTTATATTTACATGGACACGGTAATACCTGACTGGTTATATTTACATGAACGCGGCAATACCGGAATTTTATATTTACATGGACACGGCAATACCTGAATGTTATATTTACATGGACACGGCAATACCTGAATGTTATATTTACATGGACACGGTAATCCCTGAATGTTATATTTACATAGATACGGCAATACCTGAATGTTATATTACATTTACAGAACCATACCTGCTGATTGTCTACTCCAGACACCCGTAACAGGTAATTACAGAAGAACAGATGTTAACCTCTTTATTTCCAACTCACGAATGGTCAACAAACTCCTACGGTTCACTCCAGTGTCCGGCGCAAGACGAGCTAGGCGCATGCGCGATATCTCCTACATAATATCCATGGCGACTGGGGTTCTAATTATTGTCGAGTTTGATGTACTATCAGATAATTAGTATATCAGTCAGGCCGGTTATCAAGGTCAGAGCTATTGGTTACAAATCCGTAGTGCGTCGTTACGATGGTACTTCAAGGATCAAGGTCCAAACTGGCCAACTTTTCTGAGAAATCATGTCCCATTTGACAATCATTTCCCTCTTTCTCATGTCCAGAGGAAAGTTGAACGGATTAGTTATTGTTATTGTAAAAAGTATTATGTACGTTGTTAAAGAACAGACTAGAAAATAAAATGTAGGGCATACTTTATATTTAGCATTTAGCAGTGACGTATCTAACATCATGTGTGAACTCTCGCTGATAGTATTGCAGATATATGACCACCCAGTTTTGTGTATACGATACAACACACTTTAAATGTCCCTCGGGCACAGACAAGGCACACCAGACCATTGGGAGAGCTTGACTCCTTCAACACTGTAATCACTAAGTTCACTACCCATCCTCATTGCCAGCAGTGATATTAAGGGTAATTTTTTTATGAAAAAATAGATTTTTTAAACACAGTTTCACTAGAGAGAAGACACAAATATCATTCTTGAATCATACGGCCAGCTTCCACAAAGCTAGGTTCAGGTAGCGAGACAGCTCCCTCTTCTCATAATCCAACCTCACAATCGATCTTAATTGCCTATTTGCAAACAACCTTAAGTGCAGTCAACTTGGATAGCTTTGAAATTCAGGGGAATATTCTCCACTTCTTCAGAAAATCACTTGATTTATTTTTGCCTTAAAAATAAGAAGCTATTAGTTTCTAAATACACGCATTTATAGAGCTATAAACCATTATTTTTTTTTTTTTTACTAAAAATTGATCAAATATAATTTTCTAAGAATGTTTTAATGTTTTAGCGCCATTTAAAGTCACCCCAGTTGACGGTATAGTACACAATAGACAAATAGAAACTATATCCTGGAGAAATAAGAATACAAGTATTAGTTTAGTTGTTAAAAACAGAATACATAACATTGACAAAATGTATTCACTAAATGTTACATCTTACATAAGATATTATATCAACACAGTTGGAAAATTACACCAGGACACAGCAATCGAACCTGGGGCCTTTGGCTTAGCACGCCAATGCTCGACATTCATTACAGATTCATTCTCAAGCTATGAATGAGAATTAACCCAAATATCGGAGGACTCCTGTATAGGGTTCGATTCCCGTGAAACCCGCTTCGGTGGCGTAGTTGGCTAACGCGCTTGTCGTGTTGAGCTCGACTGCTGAGGACGGGGAGATCGAGGTTCGAATCTCGGTCGGGTGAACTGGGGGCGGTTTTTCCTAAATGGTTTTCCACTCTCCCTCCACACAAATGTGGGTAGTAAGACGCGGTGCTAAATAATAATATTATTATTATTATTATTATTATTATTATTATTATTATTATTCCCGTGAACAGGTGTAATTTTCCAACGAATCTAAATTCTTCCAACTAACCAAAACAAACTTAATATTTTTGAGCTATATCCAAACTGTCTTGATTTTACTAAATTTTTTCAAACCTAAGTGTTCTCAATTTAAGGCCTATTTTAAAATTATTTCAACAAGGTTCAACTAAATTAATGATTAAATTAACTCCTGTACATTAATTGTAGTTGAAGAGCGAAGCTTGGGAAATCGAAATAATCTAAAGGTTACGGATACCAGGTAAAATATCAGTAGGCCTACATTTGAAAAATAACACCGGAACAAGAGAATCAAAACCTAGTCAAGAGTCCTGGTCTCCATTTCATTATCCAGGTGTCAATTTTCTAATTTATAAACATAAATTAACAAGTCCCTACCGTTACGTATCGAACTAAAAATAACCTTCAACGATCTTCAAATTAACTTAAAGTAGGAAACTTTACCTAACATAGCCTAACTAAATCTATCGAACCCCTTAACTTATTCAATTTAAACCTAGGTCACAGACAAAGAAATAACAGATACACAGCCTTACGGGAGATTTGTTGCGCTCCTCGAGTCAGGTAGAACTTAAAATATCCAATGATAACAGCGCTTCCAAGTGAGAAATCTTTAAAACAACTCACTAGCAAAATGTTCTTCGTGAGAAAGACAAGCTAAGAATTGCTGTCTGAGTACAATAGTCCAGGTAGCGGTCCCTTAACCCCCCGCCTCACCCCCCTTTTATTGACCAAAACTTTTCAAACAATTGAGTGTTGGACCCTAATATACAATGCCAGTACTTCTACAGTTTAAACGTAAGAGACACTAGTCTTGGAAATGCACATGTAAAGGAATTATTAAATATTTTGTGACCAGCTTCTGCGGTCACCATTCTTTAGGATTCCCTTCTTCGTTAGACTGGACTGCAAATAACTGGGGTATCAGTGTTCGAATCCCGATGGAGTGTACTGAGAGTGTTTTTTCCTAATATGCTTATAATTCTCCTTCAACGCGAATACGGGCACATTTCCCAAACATTTTACCTTCCTCATTCCTTATCCTTAGGAGTAAATACGCGGATAGCTGTAGTGAGAAGTAAGACATAGCACACAAAATATATATCAGTAATTAAAATTAAATAATTAAGTTGTAAAGGTTGCATTTATTTTTACATGTTGTTGTCAAATTAATATAAACAAAGTACACAAGTGATATGCTACTTTATTAACTAAAATAAAAAGTTAAAAGCATGGAACGTACAATGGAAAGAGTTTCCTAGGTATATATTTGGTATCGGTAACACCCCTTATTTTAAACTCTGGAATGATTATATTCAACATTATCTTATACTAATGCCCACCTTGGTGGCATAGTTAGCTAACGCACTAGTTTCATGTTGAGCTAGACTGCCGAGGACGGGGAGACCTAGGTTAGAATCTCGCTCAGTTGAACTGGGGTGGTTTTCCCTAAATGGTTTTCCACTCCCCCTCCGCGAAAATGTGGGTTCACGTCCTCTATATCTAACCTTCTCAAATCCTAACCCATAAGCGTATAACTCGAAAGGGTACTAAGTTTCAGTATTATTTTATATTAATGTGCAATGAAAGTTAACAAATCGGTTTTAAATCAGTTTATAATAAAATCAAGCCTGAAAATGAAGCTTATCTCCCTAAACGCGCGTTAGGATTGCACAACAAAAAGCTTATAATGTTTTGTCCAATACCTTCTCGTGTCTGTATGGAAAATTAAATATCTCTTATTATTTTAGTAAAGAGGAATAGAAATAAATATTAAAAAAATTAAACTGAAATCTCTCTCAGTATAAGATTATTTTACTATGATATAACAATATTTTCATACAATTAATAATTGCAGATTTTATTAAAAAATAAATATTTATACCTCAATAAAAGCGTTTAGTAAAGTGAGTAAAATTGTTGACAATACAAAGTATATGAAAAAGATACTCTTAATTTTACCCAATCACAACTATAGTTATTAAGGGTTTGGTATAAAAATTATCTACTAAAGTAAAGAAAATAAAAACGGATTATTTAGTTTGGATAGGTTTGAAACTAAAATTATAATCAATATCATTAAAAATCAATACAGTAATAAGATTTAACAGAAATTTGATTAAAATATGTGTCAAAATAATTTGGAAATTGATATATTTCATAATATTCTGGTCTCTTTGATTTCGTAATGTACTAAATCGAGCTTTGACGTATTTAGCTATAACATCCTTACTTTATTGGTCCAGCTGTCATAATTTTGAAAGTTACTTTGTGCACAATCCTAAGATAGCCATGACAATCACAATTCAGTTATTGCAATTAATAAATAAAACATCCTAGAAATAAAATATTACCTAGTCTACAATCTGAGTGCACAAACGAGCGCAATCGCAGGGCAGCCATTGTATTCCCATGACAATGCAAACTTTATCTAAGCACAATCATAAACACATGTTTGAAAAAAGAGCACAGTTCACCAACGAGCATAAATTAAATAATAGACTATTTTACAGAAACATATTAATTATGAAGCATCATTATTATCCAAAGAGAATCATGGTCACCAAGTTATGTCACTTGAATTTGTTTATTTTAATTGTTATGTCGCTCCTAGGTATGCGATAACAACTATGTATTTGTAAATATAATTTATCCACTTTAAGATAGTCTTTAGTTTGTGTGTTGATTTACTTTTAGAATAAACATTTTTTCTCTACCTTTACAAATTTAATGTTCCAAATGTCTTACTACCACCCAATTTTTATAAATGGAGCATTTTAGAAAATAGATTTTTTGTGTGTTCAACATCAATAACATTTTCTATTTGGTTATTTTTGTAAGCTTTGCGCCTTAATATTCGTTCGAGTTATACGCTTATGTACTACTAATTATGTAATGGTGTTAGGGATGAGGGAGGTTTAATGAGTATATAGTGTACCCGCATTTGGAACATATTGAATTTTTATAGCTTAGGAAATTTTAGGGGCCCCTCCATTTCCCAGCAGTAAATTTTTGAATTCCAAACTTTCTAACTTTTATGGTTATGTGTTTTATCAAATTGGCAAATTTAAATGTTCTTTCATGCATAAAAGTATATTTTCTTTGGAAAGATGGCAATTTACTCTAATTTCCAAACCCCTCTGTCCCCCTCACCCTCCTTAGCTTCCACAATTCTAATTTGAAATTGTAAGACTTATTTGGTTATTTTATATGATATTTTCTGTGGCTAGTGGCTACCAGATGTCAACCTAACCACATCGTAAAGAATGTTCTATTTTGGTTGTATACATTTTAAGCGCTACCATTTCTTGGGCTTCAATTTTGAAATTCCACTTGTTCAAGAATGTAGGAAACGCGAGAAAATGCCAATGTTTTTGCAGTATTTTTGATCAATTTTTTTTTGGCAAAAAAAAAACATCGCTCCAGTAGAAAGATATAGTTTAATTTTCTTCCACTTGGTGATGTAAACAGTTGTTATAATATTGTCATGAGCATAGCGGCATTAGATAAGCTTTTTTTAAAATGAATTAACGTGAACAATGTATCCCTGTCTAACTACTCAAACCTGTTTTATTATTAAATTACATGGCGAAATTTCAAGCTTATTTCTCTACAAAAATTGTATTTATATAGCTTTGTAAATATTTTGAGGGGACCTTTACTCCCTATTTTCCAAGCCTTCATTTTGAAATGTAATAATTCAGGCCTTGATACTTTTTGAGTTTGTCTTTAAAACCACCTGACTTATGCCAATCCTTTAACACTTTGAGAAGTAGTTTAGTCTTTTAGTTTAAAAAATTTGAGACCCACTATATCACCAACCTCCTTAGAAATAACTAATATTTAAATTTTGTTTGTGGTTATTTGAAGTTATCCCTCTATGTTTAGTATAATTTACAATTGAATGAAAACTAAAGAAGCCTCTGGAGGACCAGTGTTACGAACACGGATAAATGAACTGTATTGTGGAAAGGAAATTGATAGAGGCAACTCACCTTCACTTTATGTGGTATAACTGGCAGTGTCCTGGCGCAGTCTTCTTCAACAACACACACGAATAAAAATCTAGACCACTTCCGGGTGAAGGGTTTACGGAACCTTATCACTTTGTCTTGATCGAGTCTCCGTGCACGGCACAAATTAATCAACACACGAAAAACTCCACGCCAGCGACACTTGGCGGGAAAACAATAAACATATAGTGGTCCAGGTATGGTCTTGTTGCCTCCAAGAGTGGGGAAGGTTAATGTAAGATATGAAAAAAACCAAACAAACAGAAATAAACCTCAACAATAACAATCAAAAACTCACAAAACAAAAACAAAAAAACAGTTCAATGTCGAGGCATAGAGAATCTAGATAAAAGGAGCACTATTCAAAGATATAACATAGAGGAATGAAAATGAAGTATAGGATTAGTAATATTCGTCAAACAATAGAAAACTATACAAACATACCGCCCACCAAAAACTAAAATGAGTTTTTTAAGAACAACAAACCAGCAACAAAGATATGAACAGAATAATATTATAGGAGAATGTATCCTTCCTATTGATTAGGAAGTGGACATAATTTTACAACCGGTCGTTTGAGGGTCCCGTGCTCGGTGCGGACACTTACGACTCTCGTTATCCCATCCCTTCCAGGGTACACCTCTGCTACTCTTCCGAGCAGCCACCTGAGTGGGGGAAGATTGTCTTCCTTTATCAAGACTAACTGCCCTTCTTGTAAATTGACCTTGTTTGTAGTCCATTTTTGTCGCTGTTGGAGAGTATGGATATATTCCCTTGACCATCTTTGCCAAAAGTGCTGATAGGCTTGTTGTATCAACTGCCAGCGTTTCAACCTGTTGGTAGGTAGCTCAGTTACAATCTCCTCAGGTGGTCTGGTGAGAGAATGACCCACTATGAAATGTCCTGGTGTCAATGGATCAAGGTCATTCGGATCCGCAGAGAGAGCACAAAGAGGCCTTGAATTTAGCACGGCTTCAATTTGAATGAAGAGCGTGGAGAGGCTTTCAAAGGTAAGTGTCTGATCACCCACCACTCGCTTTAGGTGAGTTTTTGCCGACTTGATACCAGCCTCCCCTAGTCCACCAAAATGTGGAGCTGAAGGTGGGTTGAAATGCCAATTTATGCCTTGGACCGAAAGTTTATCTGTTACCACTTTGGTTTCGGTATGGGATTCTAGATGCCTTTGTATTTCTGTAAAATGGCGCTTGGCACCTACAAAGTTTGTGCCACAGTCGCTATAAATGTCTGAGCACATACCCCGACGGGAAATAAACCGAAGAACGGCATCAAGAAAGGCCCTTGTGCTTAAGTCTGATACCACCTCAAGGTGCACTGCCTTAGTTGCCAAGCACACAAACAAACATAAATAAGCCTTGAGCACCTTAGAATTCCTTAATTCAGATGATTTTATCTGGAAGGGTCCTCCATAATCCACTCCAACTCGCACAAATGGTCTTGATTGCTGCACACGCATTGCTGGGAGGTCCCCCATGAATGGTTGGAGAGCAGGTGCCTTAAATCGAAAACATCTCATACACTTGAAGATCCGGGTTTTTATAACAGTGCGTGCTGAGAGAATCCAGTACTGGTCTTGAATGAGTGAGTGGGTTGTTCGAAGTCCAGCATGAAAATGAGATACATGGTAGTGATCAACAATGATATCGGTGATATGACTATTTTTAGGCAACAGAAGAGGATGTTTTGTGTCATACCGCAGTGAAGAGTGTCTCAAGCGACCTCCTACCCTCAATAGGCCCTCCTGGTCGAGAAACGGGTTTAGGCCCCTCACGCGGGGTGAACATTCCCGGCCCTTCTTTATTTCTTCAAGTTCTGACTCAAACGCCTGTTGTTGAACTTGTTTGATACATAACATGCGGGCCGTCTTGAGCTCCTTGGACAACAATGGGCCTTTACAACGATCTTGATTCTTTACTTTGGAGTTCTGAATAAACCGTGCTAAAAATGCGATGACTCGTTGCAGCTTTACCCATGATGAGAAACGTTTGAGAAGGTCTGCCCACCAAGTATTCACTTCTGCTACTAGACTGGTAACCCTTACAATCTTTAATTCAGGTAACTCTACCTGGCAAGTCACCTCAGGCAGCTTGGGCCAACTACTAATGGGTTGTTTCAGCCACTCTGGTCCTGTCCACCAGATGTGGAAATTTGTCAACTCTTCAGGATGTAAGCCTCTAGATGCACAATCAGCCGGATTTGAATTAGATGGGACATGTCTCCAATGTTGTGCTGGTATTGCTGCTTGAATTTGGGCTACTCTGTTGGCAACGAATGTTTTCAAAAGATGTGGTGACGTTTGAATCCATGCCAAAACGATGGTAGAATCTGACCAAGTATACACAGTTGACACCTGTAATCGTTGTTTAAGGTTCTGCTGCACCCACTCCATAAGTGTGGCTAGGAGCTGAGCCCCACAAAGCTCAAGCCTAGGAAGAGATAAACTCTTAACCGGAGCTACTCTTGACTTGGCAATAAGGTTGTTGACTTGAATTTCTCCATTGCCTGTGGTAGTTCGAAGATAGACGACTGCTGCATATCCTTTGATAGATGCATCACAAAATCCATGAAGCTGGCAATTAATAGCATCACTGGTTGGTAGAAATCTGTTGATCTTGACATGTGTAAGAACATGAAAGTTTGAACAAAACCTTTGCCACCCTTGTCCGAGCTCTGGTGGAAGTGGTTCATCCCAATCAAGTCTTATGGTCCACAAAATCTGCATGAACGCCTTAGCCCAGAACACCACTGGAGATAGCCACCCCACAGGATCAAATATCCTAGCAATATTTGAGAGAACTGCCCTCTTCGTTACTGTAATCTCAGAAGGATGTACATGATAAGAGAATGAATCTGATGTGGGGTCCCATTCCAGTCCTAATATCTTAATTATTTGATCTCCATCTTCTTCAAACATGAGGGGAACTTCACGGTGTTCATTTGGTATCCTCTTTAATACTTCAGGGTGGTTGCTAGACCATTTTCTAAGTTGGAAGCCTCCTAAGCTTAGCAATTCAATCAGCTCGGTTTGTAAACTGAGAGCAGATTCCACTGAATCAGCACCAGTGACTATGTCATCAACAAAAATGTCCTTACATAGGACCTGGGCAGCACGAGGGTAACGAAGTTTTTCATCAGAAGCGAGTTGACGCAGGGATCGCATCGCTAAGTACGGAGCTGAAGATACACCATAAGTCACAGTATTCAATTGATATTCTTGAATCTGTTGATCAGGGGATTCGCGCCACAGTATTACCTGGTAATGTCGGTCATCCGGAGTGACAAGTATTTGTCGATACATCTTGCATATATCAGTGGTGAGCACAATGGGATGAAATCGAAAATTCATAACAATTTCCACAATTTCCCTTTGCAGTTTGGGACCCTTCAATAATGTATCATTCAGTGACTGACCCGATGATGTTGCTGCAGAAGCGTCAAATACAACTCTCAGTTTGGTGGTTGAACTAGATTCTTTGGATACGCAATGATGTGGAATATAGTATTTAATGTCTTGGATCATTGATGGTTCAATGCGCTGCATGTGACCGAGTTCTTCATATTCCTTTAGAAAGGTCACATACTGTTCCTTTAGTTGTGGGTAACGAGCTAGGCGACGTTCCAGCTAAATGAGTCTCTTGACTGCTTGTTGATGTGATTCTCCCAGCTCTGGTTGTGCATCCTTGAAAGGTAGCCGAACAATGTATCTACCCTCATTGTCACGAGTGTGTGTTGTCACATAGTGTGCCTCACACATAGCTTCATTAGGGTCAATGTGGTTAGTCACGGGTAATTCTTCCACCTCCCAGAAGCGTCGCAAAACATTGTCAAGTGATGGTTCAGTAGCAACAAAAAAAGATGAGACACTAGAAGTTATAAGTGGTTGAGGTCCTATTCGACCAATTATGATCCAGCCAAAAATGCTATGCAATCCTGAGGGACAATTAGATGAACTTGAATACCGCCCACCATCAAAGATCTCGGGGTATACATCTGCACCTAAGAGAATGTCAATCGGCCCTGGTACATGAAAATGAGGGTCAGCCAGCTGAAGATGAGCAAACTCCTGAACCATATCTTTAGAAAGCATGGTTGATGGCATTCCCGATGTGATTTTACTTAGAATGATAGCCTCGGTGATCAACTGAGGACCAGAAACACCACAGGGTTTCACCTCACATATCACAACCCCCTTGTTGGTTTGCACAGTTGACTGAGAGATCCCTTTAATCGGAATTTTCAACTTGCGACGTGGCAGGCACAGCCGGTGAGCACAGTCTTCAGTAATAAATGATGATTGTGACGCACAATCTATCAACACTCTAACCTTCTGATAAGCACCGTGCCCATCCTTAACCTGTACTACAGCGGTTCCCAACAAGACTGTAGTAAGGCTCACAGAACTGGTGGTAAGTGAGTTGATGTGTTCACCCCGTGTAACAGTGCCTTCATGGCCTGGTGAATGAGCCTGATGGGTAGCATCACCTTGCATATATCTACTGTCTCTATGGGTGGGATCAGTGTGAGAGCTGGTAAAACGTTGGTTTGAGCTAAACGATCCTTGACCGCAAGTGTCAGTGCCTTGATTAATTGACCCTATGTGCAACAATGTGTGATGAGTTTGATTGCAGTGTGGACACTTGAATTTTGAGGAACACTCCTTTACTTGGTGCGATCCCTTTAAACAATTAAAACACAAATTATTTGACTTTACCCAATCCCGGCGTTGTGTCGGTGTCTTGCTCGTGAACACTGGACACTTATAGATACTATGGTTAGCTTGACACACAGAGCAGTGACCTTGATTTGAATCAACATAAAATGATCTTCTCACTCCAACAGGTGAATTTAGTTTTCCTTCCATCCTCCTGTTGGTTGCTATATGTCTAGTACTCGCGCTAGTTTGCAGTGATATACCTTGATTTGCAGATGACAGTGCTTTGCATTGATTTTCAAGAAATTCCAAAAGTTGATCAAAGCTTGGTAGTTTGGTAGCCGTGTGCGCAAGTTCAAACATCAGCCGTGTCTCTCTATCTAACTTGTTCAGTGTCAAGTTTAGTAAGATAAAACTCCACTCACAAACTGGAAACTTTAACACATTAAGTGCACCCAAGTTCTCCTTAAATGTGTCCACTAGCGCCCTTAAGTTCTGTGGCGACCTTGAGGTTAGACCCGGGAATTGCATTATCTTCTCTAAATGTGTAGTAGCTATTGACCTCACATCTTGGTAACGTTCTGTAAGAGTCGCCCAGGCTAACGGGTAGTTCTCATCTGACACCGGTAGTGCCTTTAATAAAGTCAGGGGCTCACCAGATAATGTCGTCAAAAGATATTGAAACCTTTCCACTGGTGTTAAGGTTTTGTTTGTATGAATGAGAGAGACGTACAAGTCATGAAATGTTGTCCAGTCAGTGTTTATACCACTAAATGTGGGCAGTTGCAACTTAGGCAATTTTGCTGACAATGCCTTTACCGGAGGCCCATTATCATTTCCCGACGTGGATGAAGGCTTAGTAATCCGTGCATAAATCTCCTTAACCTGGTAGTAGGTCATGTCAAAGTCCTCAATCAACTTGTCATGTGCTTCAACATCAAAGTCCCTCTTAGATTTTCTTGCCGCGACTCCTAACTCAACGTGAGTTTCTTCAAAATCCCTCCTTAAATGTTCTAAGTCTGAACAATGTGCCTTAAATAGCTCTAGTTTGGTAATGTCACCTTGAACCTGTTCCGACAGCTTGTAAAGTCTATTAACCCGGCCAGTTATCACCTTAAACCTAGCTTCAAGGTGTGCATAAGACATGATGATAGAAACTAACACAAATTAATGTAAACAAACGGGAACTAAATACAAACGTAAGCAAACAAGAAACTAACTATAAACATAAACAAAACAGTCAAAACACAGCCATCGATTACATCCCGACTCTCGACCAATAACACATGGTCGACATCACTCGATCACTATTACATACGATGCACAATAGATATGGCTAACGATTAATCGCTAACTCTCAAACGATATATCGAACTGATGACGCCACTAATCCAACTGACCCAGCATGGCCGAAATATGACGTGAACAAATGATACAAGAAATAAACCAAATAAACAAATAAGTTGCTCTATCCACCCTAAAACAAAGAAACGCCAAGGAACACTGAAACACGTATCCTCGGCCCGGATGGACCAAAATGTTTAGTATAATTTACAATTGAATGAAAACTAAAGAAGCCTCTGGAGGACCAGTGTTACGAACACGGATAAATGAACTGTATGGTGGAAAGGAAATTGATAGAGGCAACTCACCTTCACTTTATGTGGTATAACTGGCAGTGTCCTGGCGCAGTCTTCTTCAACAACACACACGAATAAAAATCTAGACCACTTCCGGGTGAAGGGTTTACGGAACCTTATCACTTTGTCTTGATCGAGTCTCCGTGCACGGCACAAATTAATCAACACACGAAAAACTCCACGCCAGCGACACTTGGCGGGAAAACAATAAACATATAGTGGTCCAGGTATGGTCTTGTTGCCTCCAAGAGTGGGGAAGGTTAATGTAAGATATGAAAAAAACCAAACAAACAGAAATAAACCTCAACAATAACAATCAAAAACTCACAAAACAAAAACAAAAAAAACAGTTCAATGTCGAGGCATAGAGAATCTAGATAAAAGGAGCACTATTCAAAGATATAACATAGAGGAATGAAAATGAAGTATAGGATTAGTAATATTCGTCAAACAATAGAAAACTATACAAACACTCTACATCCCTGAAAAATTTAAATTTTCTACCTCCTACTAGTATACCCCTATCCCCCAACCCCCTCCATCCCTATTTCCTGTGGTCTCATTTTGAAATTTAAAATGTTCAGACTTTATAGTTAATTTGGGTTGTCCCTATCTCTGCTTGACGAATTCCAGTTTTATATCACATATAAAAGTAGTTTATTCATTTAAGACTTATTTGGTTATCTGGAGCCGTACCTCTACCAGCATGCAAAATTTAGACTTTCTACCATACTTAATCTTTCATAAACTCCCCCCTTTTTTATGGACTCCTATTATAAACTTTAAAAATTTTGGACTCGTATAGTTATTTGGAGTGATATCTTTGCCTACGTGGAGAATTTTAGTTTTATACCACACTGAGAAGAGGTTGTTTCTAATACTTTTATAAGTATTAGAAGTCAACCCACTTTTCCAAATCCCTTTGAAAAATATTAAATTATAACATTCATTTGGATATCTGGAGTTTTATTTCTACCTGTCTTTCAAATTTTAATTTCTAACCTCATCTCAAAAGCTATTTCTAGCTATAGCTTCCCCCTCTCCCATTTTCCATAGCTAAAGTTTAAAAATTTCATATTTTTTTGTTTACTTAAAGTGGTCCGTATACCTAAGAATTTAAGTTTTCTACCACACAGAATGTAGTTGAATTTATTAGTTTTTGTAAATGTTGAGCCCGCTCCCTTCCCCTACCACTTCTTCAACTTCCACTTATAAATTTCAAATATTAAGATTTATTTGGTTATTTTGAAAGTTCACTCTACCTACTTGCTAAATTTAAATATTCTATCACAGCTAAAAGTTGTTTTTATTTTTATAACCCCTCAACTACCCCCCACCCCGGCCGAGGTCCCATTTAAAATTAAAAATGTACAGACTTATAGTAATTTGACATGTCCCTTTAATTTACTTATACATTTAAATTTTCTGCCACACTGGGAATTAGTTGTTTCTATTAGTTTTGTGAATATTTCAGCTCATTTTTCTAACTATCATTTAGAAGTTTCCATTTTAAAGACCTATTTTGTTATTTGGAGTTGTCCTCCTAAACGACTATCAAATTTAAGTATTCTAGCACACATAAAAGGTTTTTATTCTGTTTATATCCCCTTCCATATGTCCCAGGGTCGCACTTATTAAACAAAACTGTTCATACTTTTATAATTATTTGGAGTGGTCCCATTTGTTGTCTGCACAATTTCAATCTTCTATCTTCCTGTAAAGTATTTATTTATATTAGTTTTGGTAGTCTTGAATACACATTTTTACCAACGCACCTCGGGAATCATCGTGTGGTTGCCGTACATAAATTAATTTCATATTAGTATTCTGCGACCCGATAACCCTCCATATATCAAATTTCATCTTCATTGGAGGACATAGAATTTACTGCCCCTTGTTCCCTCTTTTACACCCCTTTAGGTGATTAAATTTGAAAAATCCTAAAAAAAATTCACCCAATTCTATAAAGAAACTTTCATTTTAAATTTCACGGCTCTATGTTCACTATTTCAAAAAATGCACGGCCTGTAAATTTTGAAAACTTTTGAACCCTCTTTTTCATCTCCTACAGGTTGATGAATTTCACAAAAATCGATCCTATCTCTGGTCTACAGCCAAATAGGAACCTTTATTAAAAATTTCAAATGTCCATGTTTGAAACCATTAAGCTCTTCTAACAAAACCACAAACTCTCCCACCTAATTTATTGTCTCTACGGGCATAATTGGCCCTGTAGTTTGGAATTGAAAGCAATAATGTCTCATCCCAGTATATCCAGACTCATGTTAATATTATTAAATCAATATTTAGTTTAATATAAGAGAGAAAACATAATAAATCCTTATATTTGTGCTTATACTCCTAATATTTAGATATATTATTTTTAAATAGCAGTTGAAATTGACTATTTGGCCGAAATTAACTTTGGATAAATGTTTTCAATACCTAGATGATTCTTCTATGATATTAGTTTTGGTATCTACTAAGTGAGAAATAATGTTTTAATAAAGACGAAACTACAAACAAGTTTATAAGTTGTATAGTATTAACTTGTGTCCATATTATTAAGGCTAATAATTAGCCTCAATAGTTAAATGGTATGGTGCACCAAACAGACTTTCTCTCTATTTTGTCTAAAAATGGAAACATTTACTTAAAACTTGTAATATTTGTGAAACCAGGTAATACACATTTTGACAGAAACATGATGGAAAAAATTAGTATCACATTCCACCAAGAGGCTTAATTGAAAGAAACCTATTTTTCATTATTCTTATTTTACAGATTTTACATATTTTCATCAAAAAGACGAATTATAAACTCCCGTTTTCTGAAACCTAAATAGTTTTAAAAATATTTGCCAATGGCTCGGAAGCTGGGGACCTTTCAAGAATTACGAAAGGGTTTTTTGGGTGGGAGTGATCAGTAATTTCTTAAGTTTTCGTGGGGGTGGGCAGATTCCATCTCAACTAAGGATTTTATAAATGTTTATGGTTAGACAAAATCTAAAAAAAAAAAAAAAACACTTTTACAGACGCGCAGTCAAAAAGGTTGCACCTAGCGACGACAGATGGCGCTGAATCATTGCCTATAGACGTACACAGCTATACATAACTATAAACTGTCATTTATTTATGTTGTTTTAAACCTAATTTTACTGTGATGAATATTTTATAATTTCCCATCACGAATCCTTTTGTCTAAAATAATATAATTTACCAAATTGTAAGAAAATTACGTAAGATCAGTCAGGGGAGAGGAGGGAACGAGAAATCTTACAATTCCTTAAGTAGGGAGATTTGGGGAGTAAGAGGGGTCAAAGTAATGAAAAAAATCCTTACGTAATTTATGAACAGCCCCTTATTGGTTTTATAAAAATATATTTCAAGTAAAGGTTTTTTTTTTTAATTTTAATTTTGTTACAATCTTACAATATTGAGTTATTTCACGTTTCAAATACTTGCAAATATATGATTAAAATTGGCAATATTTACTTATGTAAATTACCCTTAAATTTATGTCTATGGGATGATTAATTTATAATAATAAACATGGCCCATATACGAAATTTAATAAAAATCATTACAGTGGATTTCGAGATAGCTTATTTTCTCTCTTTTTTACCTTTACTAAACTACCCTCAATTATAGGGTAAGATATCTAACTCCCAAAACTCCTCGAGGGAACCTTATAAAACCATATATACTGAGTTTTAGCCTGATCAGTAAAATGATGTCGGCTTTAGTTCTGAATGTAGACATACAGGTAGACGGCATCGAAAACCAACACCGTTTCGGGGGGAGGGGGGTTTACAATTATCAACATTTGGATCTTTCTTACGAGCAAAGTACTTTTCTTTTCAAGGTGTCGAGAGAAAGTAAAAGTGTCTATTTACTTAAAGATGAGCACAAATCATTGTCTTATACGCTTCAATGGTGCAAACATATTTCTAGACATTCTTAAAACTACTTTCAACTAAAGGCTCAATGGCACTATGGAGTAAAATAATCACAATTTAAGATGAAAAAAGTAGTAAACATTGCATTGGCCACTTATGTAAGTTTTTGAGTTTATACAGTCAAAATGTCCCATTATTTGAATATTGTATTTATTTTTAACCTATCAACTATAGTTATACAGTTTTATGAATAGTGTTTAGTTAGAAACCGGTACATATTTGAACTTTTACACACTATAACAACTAAAGTGTTTTATTGAAACCTTCCTACTATCCAAGCCTACTATTTAAAAACCAAAATTGTTAACCTAAAGCTTAAGCCAAACAGCTGGTTTTGTTTGTAAAACGATCATAATCATTCAATACTACTAGTTATAAATCCTTACATTATTTCAACTTTTCAAAATGCAACATGCTACAAATATTAATTTGGAGACTAGAGTCTAGATTCATAGAAATATGTCAAAACACAGTTAATTTATTACATTTAATTGGGATCAGAATCAGCTTAAAGTCACAAGTACTCAACTCTCCAAATTTCACTCAACGAGATGAGATTATTGGTGTAATATGTTTCATATTTTCTGCGTCTGTTTCCCTAAACATTAAATATTCTCCTTTGCAGTCCACAACAAGTGATTGTGTATTCTAACTTTAAGGAGGTGGCTTTGTGCAAAATAGGTTGTGCTTTTGCATTGCCTCAGTTAATGAGGCTATATTATCCTTATTTTCTTCAAAGCCTTTCCTAACATTATATGTACAATACCTTCTTTGTGTTGCACAAGAGGAAATTGCTCAATAAATGTTTCTAGGAAATGTGTGTGAACATATCTGTAGGGGATTTGAGATTCTGTAAGTCATCATGCCCTTTATTGAGATATGCCCTATGAATAATTTAATAATAATGCCATGACTCCATGCTGGCATCACACTTTGTTAATGTTTTCATGCAGAGTTTACAGTGAAATTTCCGTTCTATCTTGTATGCAATATAGCCAGCAAATTTAAAAGTTCGAACGGTAAAACCAATAAGTATTTAATCTTAATTTGTGATTATAAAAAACGTTAAAATTGTATGTGTATGGTTTCATACTCGTTAGCTCCTATTTAAAAACCATTCATTTAATAACCAAATATGTTAAATAGTAAATCATTTTGAGATACCTATTTATTTTGTATCTCACGTATAAAAATAATATCTACGTAGCCAACAATCGGTTTACCCTGAAAGGTGACATCAATAATTTAATGGACTAGAATAGCCTACAGCCGTATTTTATAAGCCACAATGTTACATCATAGTTTATGATAATAAAAGGAAGTGTTTGTTTGTGTGCGATGATAGCCAAATCTACAGCACGCAGAGATCTGACATTTTTAACATAGGTGGACGGAAGGTGGTCCGATTGCACCTTGAAGCAGGATTTTTAGATTTTCAACAATCTTTTTAATTGTGATGTTTTAAACAAATTTTTGAAGAAAATATTTTCTGTTTTAGAATTACGTTTCAGAGATACGGGTACCATGGGGGGAGGGATGTCTATATAATTCTTATGCCACAAGGGGTCACGGATAATGCCGTGCAGGATTGCTAGTAATTCATAAAAGAAAGCTTGCTAACTTTTAAGATAAGCACTCACACAAAATATAATAATTTAACTTCAGTGTTTACTACGCAATTTTAAATAACAGAGACCCTTCAAACTATTTAAAACCATCCCAATATTTTTGTTTTAACTTTAATTACTTAAGTGTGGGAATTCTAATTTACACCGGGAAATTACCAGTTTTTAAATTATTTCAAGTATACATTAATGATTTTAAATACATAGCATCAAATAAATATTATAGACCTGCATTGGTGGCCACACGGTATGGTATCTAGCCTTCCTCTATCAAATAGTCATGTTTTGATAGGGTCACAATTTGTGGGGTTCTATAGAAGATATCACACATTTAAAAATCACTTTATAGTTAAAATTTAAACTATTTAATTAGTCAGAACTTTCAGCCTCATTTTGTTGAAAACAATATTAGAAAATATCTAACCACTAGTTAAATAAATTGGTATTTCTAAAAGTCTTCAATTCTTCTCAATGCTCCTTAATAAATAATTGCAGTTGACAGCCAGTCCTTAGTTAAAAAAAAGGTTCATTGTGTTTCAAGTTTTCTTTGTAATGTGCAGTCAGAGTAAACTTATTTGTGTGGCAGGATTATGGTACTTATGACAAGGGGGTGGGGGGTTAGAGACGGAGGAGGGCGCTAACTGAAGCTTTCTCGGTGACCGCCAGCCGACAGGAGCTCATATTTTGTATCTGCCTTCTAGTACATTTGAGTTTAAAGTAAGTCGTTTACAAAATGCTCACTTGATTGCGCTGTAGTCACTGGGGGTCGCACCTAGCGATCCCAACGTTGAAGGAGTAAAGCCTCGAAAAGGAGTGCAACATTTTTAACCTAGGGGCTGTGGCTCTGTTCTTTACTTCTCTGTGACCTAGGTACACGTATTTACTTACCATAACCTATCAGGTAAGTAAATACGTGTACCTAGTTTTAAATTGAATAAGTTTATTATAGAACAATAATGTTCCTGATAGTGAATTACAGCACTATGTGCTCAAACCAACATTCACATTTTAAAAAACTATGAATAACCAAATAAGATAAGGTTCCAAAATTAACTACTGACTCTTTGACCATGTCGGGAATCGAATCCAGGTCACTGAGTTCAGTAGACAGACGCTACCGACTGAGCCAAGATGTCGTATAATCCAATAAACCCACAGTTACATCAATTGAAACAGGAAAAGTTGGCAAAAGTGTATGAACATGACTGTATTGTTTGTGAAAGTCTAGTCAGTTTAGGTTAGCTATGGACCAATCTGGGCCTATCCCCCAATCCCGGTAGGGCCTTCTTATGAAACAGATAATTTTGTTGGTTGGAACAACTGGGCTAGAGAAGTAATCTACACCGTCCTAGTGTTGCCAACTCACTTCAGTGGATAGCACTGAATAAATTATTATGCCGAGAGAATATTCCCGCATGTCCTAGGTTCGTCAGCCTGGTCTACATCATAAAATTAAAGTGACCATATATTATTTTGATCGAATTTTCTATTAATACTTATTTCAGTATTATTGTGTGTGTTTTTTGTGATACCAATCATAATTCTAGCTTCATGCCTGTCTACGATACAAAAAAAAAACCTTCCACTTTTGGTACCTAGCTAAAACTTATATAGCAAACACTTACTGCATTGTTACTTAATTCATGGTATGAAAGATTAATTATGTTTGACCATAGCAGAGAAAAGGAAGGTATGATACCTCATGTACAAGAAAGCAATGGAACTAGGATGGAATGAAAACAAAGATGTGCAAAAAATAGGAATAGAAAACCCCAAAGGTCAGATGGTGAAAGACCATAAAGAGGTTCTTACTATTAGCGATGGATATAAATAAAAACTGCGGCAAGGAAAATCGACCAGGGAACCTAGAGATTGAAGTAGAAGAAGAGGTGAAGGACGACGAAAAATAACCCAGCATTTTAAAGAGTGAAGTGGAAAGAGCAATAAAGGACATGCAAATAAGGAAAGCTGTTACTGATGACATGCCAGCTGAAGGAACTGCGAAACAACGGGTTAACGGCTCTGACAAAACTTATAAAAAGGATATCCAAAACAGAAGAATGGCCCAAGGACTTTATAGACGTAACTATGGTGGTTCTTTAGAATAATTAACAAGCCAAGAAATGCGGTGACCACAGGACCACCAGCCTCATCAATCATGTGGGGAAGATCGTGGCAAGAATACTCAACAGGCGACAGAAACAGAAAATAGGAAGTGTGATGAAAGAAGAACAAATTGGATTTAGAAAAGGAAAAAGAAACAGAGATGCCACGCTATACTGAGAATAATTTCATAGAGATTGACAGAAGACAAGAATTAAGTCTACAATTGGTTTCATCGACTGGCAAAAGGCGTTTGATAGAGTGAAATGGAAGAACCCGATGGAAATACTCAAGACCGTCATCAACTGGAGGAATTGAAGGCTGATAGCAAAACTGTACCTGGGGCAGCGAGTGAAGGTGAGGCTGAATGATGGAGAAAGACCAAAAGCGTAGAGATAGGAAGAGGAGAGGAGACAGGGAAGCTGTTTGATTTGTCACTCAGTCTGTTCAACTTTTATGGAGAGTGGCTAATCAGGGAAGCCCTAGAAGGACGTGGCAATTTCAGAATAGGAGGACGTGTCATGAACACAATAAAATAAGTAGATGATCTATAATTACTGAACAAACATAAAGAATAGTTGAAGGAAATGATGGACCAGCTGGTGAAGATAGCAAGAAAATTGTGATATAAGAAAGTCTTCGTATCTTGTCATAATATTTGTGATGTAAATATTTATCTTAACAAAAGAAAAGTTTTTATGGTAAAATAATCTACAGTAAGTTAGTTTTCAGTGCAACAAAAATTGTGTGTGTGTATGTATATATAAATGATGGATTTCTGAAACACAAGGTGTTTTTGGAGGATGAAATAGGAGTCTAAATAGCCAAAAATAGTGGGTCCTCTTGTTGTGTAAACTTAGTACATTTCACCAAATAAGATTAATTTTTACACTTAATTTGACTAAAGATTGATTTGAGACAATTTTTTTTTAAACTTCCCGCTGTCCTCACCTGGTACGCTGACAATCGCACCGTGTCGATATCTTTGTTGACGGCCCATTCACCCGTTTTAATGAGCGTAGTTTCAGATAGTTTTTCTTGGGGTGGACGTAGAAACGCTGTTCTTTTACTAAAATCCAAAATGATGTGATACCTGGTCAAATAATCAATACTTAGAATAATGGGTTAACCAAATTTTTCAAGTTTCCCTGAAACCTTGTATCTTGCCCCTCGAAGCCCTGTCGGCGACCATCCCGATCTCTGTCATGTTGATGGTTTCAGCTACCTGTCCTTTGGGAATACCTTGGGAATTGCCTGCTCTGATTCTCCAAATCCTGATTCTGAGGGCCGTTTCCAAACCTTAATGGGGCTCTGCCAAAACGTTCCTCGTGCCTACTTGAGTTGGGGTGGAATACTTGAACACCCTGACGGTCCCTATTCCGTTCCTGATCCAAGCAATCTAATATCTGTAAATCCACTCTAAGCAGCTTGAGTGAGCTGTAGGTCACCCCTATCAACATCTCCCGGCACCTAACTGGTAATTGTTGCAATATCATGCAAATCAGCTCCAAGTATGATATGATATGGCAGACTCGAAATGCCTGCTACGGGAGTACACGCGGGCTAAATATCCCTCCATGGTACCACCCCGTTCCTGGTACTTGTAAGCGTGGAGCCTCGCCCTTGCCTGACACTGGAGCTCTATAGACCAAAACATCTCCAAGAACCTAGTCTTGAACCCCTCCCACATCGAGATGTGACGTGCCATTGATCACCATGGTCCCGCATCACCGGACAATGAGTTGCTCCCTAGCCGTGCACGGTCCCTATCAGTGAGTTGCTGCCCTCGAAAAGCTCTTTGAGAGAGGCGCTGTGACTAACAGGATGCTGGCTAGGCCTTCTGTGGAACCTGGGGAGTATCTCCTCCAAATACCTCTCAGTCGACACTATGACAACTGGAGGCGTCAGCTGTCTGAGGTCGCTAGGACACCCCAATCTCACCTGTTCTGACAGACTCTGCAGTTATGCCTGTATGTCCAGCAGTTTCCCTGCAATAGGCCCCACGTCCCGAGTGAGCTCCTCCTTAGCTGCAGCCAAATCTAGAGTCCTTCCCTGCGTATCCTGAATGACCTCACCCAGAGCTCGCTGACCTGACTTGTAGGACCTTACCTCCAAGCTGAGGTTCCTCAACCCCTTTTCTAACTTGGTGGTCACAAGCCGTTGGTTCGACTCCCACTCAACCGTGACTTGCGTCTGAGTTTCGAGGGAGTGTTGACGCACTTCCTCCATCTCACGCTGAAAAATCACTTCAGTGGACGAGACTCTTGCCTCTACAGCCTCCCTAGTCCTGGCTAATTCGTGCGAGAACTCCTCCCTGATGGCACTGGTGAGGGAGCGCATGGAGTTTAACAGCTCATTCCAGGTCCTCTCCTGACCATCCTCCACCACAGTGGAAATTCTTCCCTCTATATCTGCCTGATTGGCCTCCATCTTGGCCTCTAGCTGGGCTTGCTTCTGCACGAACATTAACTGGATGCCCACCAATAGATTCTGAGGTGAAGTTAGGGGTACGGTGCCTCGGGTGGGAGACACAAGGCACCTCGTCGGGCACAACAGCCTCAGTAGGGTCCTCCTGATAGTCCAAGACCACCTCCTTGTCAGGTGTAATCAAATCCTGGTGGGGTCCCATAGCATTACCAGACACCTCTTGCCCCTCTGACATCCCTGTCACTTCCTTTATGATGCCATTGGATACTTTACTCAAACTTCTTAGATAGTAACCCTTCTGGCTCATTACACACCCTATGTGCCAAGCCCCAAGCCCCAATCATGAACCCACACAAGTAATTGTATCATCCGCCTTATCGTCGGCCAAAAACATCCTGACATATCTTCAGGCACACATGGTTTTAACATACAGAAACGGTTGTGGTGACATTAATATACGAGTATTTAAATATGGTAACTATCATTCATGTTATTTACAGTCTGCTATGTCTACATTGTATTTAAAGTTAACTAATAGCTTGTAAATTGGTATCAGAGACCATATTATATTGAGATTTCGATAACCATAATGAAACAAGGTAGCAAATTAACTTTATTACATTTTGTTCTAACAACACGGTTTTTGTAGAAGTCTTACGTTCAAACGATCATTTAGGATAGAGGATGGTAGGAAGTATTACTATATTAAAATATATTTAAAGTTGGCTATTAGCTATCAGAACTTTTAGTACTATATTAAAATTTTGATAGCTATAATGAAATAGGATAGCTTAAAACTTAATTGCATTTGTTTTAATGACAAACATTGTGTAAAAGTCTTACGTTCAATCAATTATTTAGGTTATAGGTTTGTAGGAAGTATATTATCCTCCCTCATCTTATTTTAAAAAACCAGACACGATTTTTGAAATTGATTTTGCTCTTCAAACCTTTCACTATCACATTTATTTCATTTGACTAATCACACATTACTATATCTCATATATTAATAAACAATTAGCGAACTATGTCAAAATGACACATTGTCTTGTATATGGTGTGCGTACTTGAGTAAAAATGCATACTCAATCTTGCCAGCACCTTCACTAGTATTATCACAACGCTATCGCCTTTTGCGGCGAATTATGTAAATAAGAAGATTCAATGTGCTTAGGGAATTTTATATAAGGTAATGAAATGTGGGTATTGTTGGGAAGTTTCAGCGATGTTGTTTGTGTGACTGACAAACACGTTTTAGCTGACTACTGTTATTCTTGATTTGACGTTTACTCTTTCACTCCGCGTATGTTATAAAATTCTAGCCCGCTAAGTGAACTTATTGACTGAACCTATTTACCGACTTTTATTTGGTAATAATAAGATATGTCAGGTATAACTGATTACTCACTCGATGAACTCTCTTTAGCAAGTCTTTCTGTAAATGGTCAAAACAAATCTGGTGATGATATTGTGGATCCATGGAATGTTTTTAGCCAATCAGAAACTGGTATCGATTATAATAAATTAATAAGTAAGTATTATTCCTATATAACATAATAAAATCTAATAATTAGCTTACCAGGATAGTAGGCCGAACCATCATGTAGAGGAGTGGTAATCAACCTGGTATGCCAACTAAAAATTATATGAAGACATATTAGGGGATACTTAAAAATATATATTTGATATATAAATATATATATATATATATATATATATATAGTGATAGTATGCTTTATCGGTCCCGTTTTAGGTTCCTTTTCATTGTTATGGGACAATGTTTGGATATTTTATTCATTTTATTACACACGTTAGAGTATGTAAAATTGGATCACACCAAAATTGAAGCTAGAATGTCTTAACCATCACACATTTGGCTATTTTTCACTGAAATGGTACTGTGTGTTATTTCATTCACTATTATGCACACACAAGTACTTAGAATCGAATGACACCAAGATTTATACATTTTTTTAAAAGTTTGATTAAATACAATGTTTAAATAAAACTCAACAAACACATCACCCAAATCACTTTAAAAATGTAAATATTGACGATGACGTATGACTTTCCTTTTATTCTTCACACTGAAGGGATGACATCTCATTATTCTTTGCGTCACACTCATGATCTTGTGCGTTACACACTAAAATGTATATGATGTTATTGTATGAAATGTATTATTCACGTTTAATTATTACATTGAATGATTTATTTTATCTATAATTATTAATTTAATTTATTTATACATGAAAGTTTTGGTTAAATTGGGTTGATAAAGTGTCATAATGAAAGGTTAGGTTAAGATGGGTTGGATAAGTGTCATAAAAATTAATACAAACTAGTTGTGTTAATTCTTTGACATCTTAGATATTAAGCTTCATCTATAATTTGGTTATGGATACTTGTGATCATATACGAGTTTAATCGTTTGAAGTTAAATTTTCTATGATGTAAAGTTAATTGTGGGCGTCATAGACGGTTTTTACGACTTCGTAAAGATGGTAAAAAATTATGTTTGGGACTTAACTTAGTGTAATGTATTTAAATGGTTCTAGAACGGCTGAAAGATATCTATTGCTAAGGTGAGTGGAACATTTTTTTATTCATGCCTAATTTGAAATTGTTTTATATTCCTTTTTGGTTCAAATCGATTCTACATGTTTTAATGTTTGGAATAATGTACGGGTGATATACATATTTTTGATATTTTAAGAAAGAAATGGCTTTATATTGAACGGTTAAAGCGTAATTAGACCCCAAGATTTATAAATTTTTAATAGGCTACTTTTGATAAACACTACATCTTAACAAAGCTTGACAACAGATCACCCAACTCACTTTCTAAATGTAAATATTGACGATGACGTGTAACTTTGTTGCTTTGCATACTCGTGTAACCCTGCACACTAAAATGGTATGACGTCATATGATGTGTACCGCCAATATGTATGTTTAATCATTACATTAAAAAATGTATAGTATCTTTAATTTTTTTCCCCTTGAAAGATTAGGCTAAGTTTGATTGGAAAAATATAATTAATATAAACTGGTTATTTCCATGACATCGTCAATAATATATTCTGTAAGATAGCTAAGGTTTGTGGAACTTTTTCATTTGTAAGAAAAATTTGTTGGTTCATATCTATTTTACATGTTTTATGTATGTAAAAATGAGCTACCTATATTTTGGTTATTTTAAGAAAGAAATGGCTGAGAATGAGACAAATATAGTGTAAGTACAATCCCCACATTTTTCATTATTTTGGATATAGGATAATTTTTAAGATGTTGATTATAGAATAATTAAATGTATGGCTTGCAATATGAATTAACAGCTTTGGGCTCATAAAGTTGAAATTAAATTATGTCTGATGGAACCTGAGCATAAAATGTAGATTATCACTGATAATCACTAATCATTAGTATGCTTAAACTTACCTTGAGGATAGTAGGAAGCAAGATTGAAATTCTCTCTTTTTGTTAACTGTCAAATTATTAGAAATATAATGTTCTCTAGCACCTATACACACAAGTTTCTGACTAACAAAACCTATTTTACCTATTTGACCGAGTAATGGTCCGCCATATTGCGGGGAATGCCTCAATTTGGTTTCTTGCATTAAATTACTAATTATCTCACAACTATTCACAGCACAACTAGATAATTGGCAACACCAAAATTATAATAACATGAAAAGTGTAGGACTACGTATCGGTAAATGAACATTTTCGGAAAAAAGTTATTTGGGTGAACAGTTGAGGCACCTTACATTATAGTCCAATGGTGATCATCACATATCTCAACCACACTGCATGAGCAGATCATCACACATCTCAACCACACTGCATGAGCAGATCATCACACATCTCAACCACACTGCATGAGCAGATCATCACACATCTCAACCACACTGCATGAGCAGATCATCACACATCTCAACCACACTGCATGAGCAGATCATCACACATCTCAACCACACTGCATGAGCAGATCATCACACATCTCAACCACACTGCATGATCATATCGCCAAACACATCAACTGCAATTTTTGATGCAAAATATGTTTAATGTTATCACTAATAAACCCCAACCAAGCTTAACCTAACCTTTATTGTGTAATAAATAAAAATTATCGAGCTCTACCTAGCCATTCATGTGTGAATAAATACAAATTTGGATCAACTGTCAGGTCACATGCCTAAATATAGACCTACCAATTAGGTATGTTTTATAAGAATTTTTTAATGGCTTACAATTTTTCACCACGTTTGTAAGTTCAGAATCTTTTGTGTACCGATGGGACTAAGGTGCTAAAAAACTTTAAATTTTGATAATTCAATGTCAAACATTCCAAATTTAGATTAATTGATTGCTTGACTAGGTTTTATAGTTTTTTGTTTGTTTATTTAGCACCGTGTCTTACTACTCATCCAGTTATACTCTTATATACTAGTTACGCTGATTTGTTTTAGGGATTATGCAGGTTATATTTATAGGAAGTGTATTCGCATTTGTTAAGGGAGAGTGGAAAAAAAAACATTTTGGAAAACCCACCCCTAAGTACATCTACTGAGGTTTGAACCTCTGTCTCCGCGTCATTGCAATCCAGCCTAATGCGAGAGTAGCGCGTCAGTCCACGCTGCCACTGATGAAGATTGTGACTACTTACTCTAGGTAGCCTTGTTAGTGCTTTACAGGTTGTTATGTTGGTGAAAGTTGTCAAAATGATCCTTAAACCATCGTCAGATACAACTTTTCCTTGTGAGGAAGAGAGTTGGATCTGAACAAATAAATAACATTTATACAGTTTATATTATTATAAAACGTATATAGACAATTATCAACATTTGTTTGGGCATCCATGTTGTGACCCATTTTGTTCCATGAAAAGGTTGTTACAACCAACTTAACAACCTAAAGAGCACTGTGATTATCCTCACAAGACGTTGAGTCTAATTGTGGTAACTGGTGATTACGCTATCAGGGCGGATCCTGCGCTCACTCTCAACATAGCAACTTGTATTTCAATGTCTAACTATCCTAAGTTCTTATTCTAACTCCCATGACCACTCGATACAGCATGATCTTGCTAACCGAGCAGCAGGTTTGATAACTAGTCATAGTAATCCTACTCACTCATATGAATTGACACCAATAATATAATTTTGCATTACATTATATTCCAACTATCCTTTATCATACGAGAAATAGGAAATCTACTCTAGGCCTAAGTAAAATAGTGCCCACAATGTATAACACTAACCTCTAATTTGCCGCTGTGGGGATGTTACTTGTCGGCTCCTACGATAAAACACTCCATATTTACAACTGAAACAAAGGATTTAGGGACCTTATTTCCATGAAAATGTGTTTCAGAGTATAAGAACTACAATGTGCTTGTATTTAACTCAACTGCAATACTACTCTACAATGGTCAGCAAGGACTATTATTTAGTATTGTGGTCGTGGATCTTTACTCTCGTGAATGCTGAACCACCTCCATAAAACTTAGTTTACCTTTAGAACTCAATATAGATATTGTCACTACCTGGTCCCCTAAAGGTAATAGTATTAATGTAATGTTGAGTGGGTTTTTATTAGCAAAAACTGTACAAGTTTGACTGGTTAACATTCCAGTACCAGTATATTAATATAATAGCAAATCTCTTAATTGATAAAAAAAAAAACACTTAAACCATCAAAATATCTAACTTAACCATTGTTTCAGCAACTTGCGTGTTAATCAAACCTCGTTCTCGGTCAGTCTCTCTTTGTCAGGGTTAGATTTAAGGGGGGCGATTGCTTCAGGGCCCCCACAAATACCCAAAAGAAAGAAAAATAAAACTCTAATTTTCTATTGTAAATGTTTTACTGGTATTGTTTTGTGTCTGCTCGAAATAATGAGATGTAAATAAATTAATGTGTGTGCAGCTTGAATTAACAATACAAATCCTATCGACACTTGAAATATTTACTAGGAAAGTCCCCGTTGATTATTTACAATTTTGTGCGCCAACTCTAAATATATTGGCCTCCCTTTCAGCGTGCTGCGGTTCCTCTCAAAGTGTTTCCACTAACCAGATAACAGCGCCACTGTCTCGGCCGTGCCTTTGATACAATATTTGTTTTCCAATTTGTTGTTGCTCTGACAAATTTAGTCAGTTACTCTTGAGAAACGTTGAAATTCGTGTTCGGGGTGAGTGCCAGTTTGTGTTTAAATGAGGTAGTTGAGAGTACTGGGTGTAGAATTGTCATTTGTGGAGGATTATATCGACATAATATAAACATATGTGATGTGATCCAGGAAAAGGTACCGTAAGAGTTCAGTCAGACTGACAAGTGAGCGCGTGAGTGACTGAGCGACTGCCTGGCCAAACTGGTGAGCGAGCCAGCAAGTAATTACCAAACTGATCCAAGTATATTAGTGAAAATATCTCTTGTCAAAGACACTTCGTGCATCTCTGCTACTCGAAATTTCTTACCAAGTAATTGCATGTTTATAAAAAAAGGACATATTGTTGTGGTTTTCCCATCACCTCTCTACGCTAATGGGATTTTATTTGTCAAGGCCTCCTTTGATTATATTATTGAAGTATTGACTTATCGGTTCTTGCAACTTTTTTTATTTTATTTTTAGCACTACATATTACTACCCATTTTCTATACAAGCCTTTCTTGCGACTAACAGCCTAATATAATTGGCAAGACCAGACAAATTATGTGTGTATATATATATGTTCTGACTCGAGTGAGTCGCTTGCATGCTGCTCCAGTCTGGCCACCTTTCATTACAGCACATGTGTTAAATTTTATTTTTCAGTCGCTCGCTCACCCAATTAGGCCCTACACAAAGAGTTGATTAATTTTTACCTTTCCTCGGACATGCTATGATGTAATTTACATGGGTTTATGGGGGCCCTCACACCGTATGTCGTCTCAAGGCCCCCCTCATATGTAAATCTGGCTCTGGCCCTTGTACTTACCTTTCACTCTCGGCCACATCTTGGTATGGCAAGTCCAGAACTATTGGTTCTAAGTCTGTCTATATACTTTGCCGAGTAAGATCACGTTCATACACTATCCTGAGTAAGATCACGTTCATACACTATCCTGAGTAAGATCACGTTCATACACTATCCTGAGTAAGATCACGTTCATACACTATCCTGAGTAAGATCACGTTCATACACTATCCTGAGTATAATCACGTTCATACACTATCCTGAGTATAATCACGTTCATACACTATCCTGAGTAAGATCACGTTCATACACTATCCTGAGTAAGATCACGTTCATACACTATCCTGAGTATAATCACGTTCATACACTATCCTGAGTATAATCACGTTCATACACTATCCTGAGTAAGATCACGTTCATACACTATCCTGAGTAAGATCACGTTCATACACTACCTGAGTAAGATCACGTTCATACACTATCCTGAGTAAGATCACGTTCATACACTATCCTGAGTATAATCACGTTCATACACTATCCTGAGTAAGATCACGTTCATACACTATCCTGAGTAAGATCACGTTCATACACTATCCTGAGTATAATCACGTTCATACACTATCCTGAGTAAGATCACGTTCATACACTATCCTGAGTAAGATCACGTTCATACACTATCCTGAGTAAGATCACGTTCATACACTATCCTGAGTAAGATCACGTTCATACACTATCCTGAGTAAGATCACGTTCATACACTATCCTGAGTATGATCACGTTCATACACTATCCTGAGTATAATCACGTTCATACACTATCCTGAGTAAGATCACGTTCATACACTATCCTGAGTAAGATCACGTTCATACACTATCCTGAGTAAGATCACGTTCATACACTATCCTGAGTAAGATCACGTTCATACACTATCCTGAGTAAGATCACGTTCATACACTATCCTGAGTATATTGTCAAGTCTCCTCTGCCACTACATGCAAAGACCTAATATCTGGAGAAAGGCAACCAACCCCTTGGGATCGTGGAGCTGGCCTATTTAAACCATTGAGAGATGGCACAAGGCTTCGTCTCATTCTCGGCAAAACATGACGAAATAAGTGTTAACCACTTCGGTGGCCTCATGGTCTGAGGCATTATTACCCTCGCAAGGACGAGACTGTGGATGATGGGGAGATCAGGGTTTGATCCTGGTTGGGTGCATTGAGGGTCATTTTTCCCTAAATGTTTCCCACTCTATTCACACAAATGTGGGTACAATTCCTCTAAATTCAACATTCCTCATCCATAGCCCATTAATGTATTTAGTACATAAGCGTATAACCTGAATGGGTAGTAAGATGCAGAGCTAAAAAGTAAATGTTGGTTACGATGCTGTCTTACTTTAATATTGCTCCTTAATGTGTGCAAGAGGCAAGCTGTGCCTCGTTAGTGATTGAGAAACAAGTGAATGTTATAGAACACTCATCCAACAATTGTTTGTTACAGAAAGATTTGGTTCCTCCCAAATTGATGATGAGCTTTTAGCCCGATTTGAGAAAGTGACCGGGAAACCTGTCCACCACTGGCTGCGGAGAGGTATCTTTTTCTCCCACAGGGATCTGCATCAGATATTGACTCGCTATGAACAGGGGAAGCCATTTTTTCTGTACACGGGCAGAGGACCTTCATCTGATGCGATGCATGTTGGCCATCTTATCCCCTTTGTCATCACCAAGTGAGGATCCTGGGGATATATTTCAAGTGTTTGACTGTTGAATATTGTTTAGTTGACATTGCACAATGCTAGTTCAAGGTCAGGAGGATAATTGGCCGTATATTCATACTAAGGCTCGAACATTGAGATGTTGCGCTCCAGACGTTAAAAGGCGCCGGTTCAAGTCCTGGGCTGAATAGATTAGTCTTGTGTGAGCATGTCTCACTATGTCTGATGCTAATAACCCCCTTGCAATGATTAAATAGACAAAGTACACTTAAAAGTCTAACAACATGAACTATTTACTTCACACTTATTTATATATTTTATATTGATAGCGCGTCTGCCTACTGAGCTAAGGGTCCCGGGTTCGATTCCTGGAATGACCAAAAGATTTATGATTAGTGAAATGTGGGTTTACCCTTTCACAGTGATGAATTAACGGCTGGGGACTGGATGTTGTGCCTGTCCTAGATTAGAACATATGAAGCTACACCAGGCTTAGCAAGTTGGTAGTACCTATCTATCGCTTACCTAAAACATATGAACCAGTCCCCTGCTTCATATCATCATCATCATCATCATCACAGTGTCTTACTACTCAGGGTTGTACACAATTTTTACTACTACAGCAGTCTCTGGAAACTTGACATTCGATATTCCGTGTAACTAGACACACACACACACACACGTGTGCACAGTTGTTGGCGCCAGTGATCACAATCCAAGGTCATTCAACTGTATAACCTCTCAGTTTGTTTGTGTAACTCGAGTGGAATAGTCGTGCCATGGTGTTTTGTTGGTTTCCCAATTCAGTAAGGTGTCATTCGAATCAATACAATATTATATGTACAGTACTATACTGCATTTCTGTATATTACACATATGTATATACAACATTGTATTAACACATAATGTATTGTATGTATGTATATTACTGTACCGTACAATACTACAGTACAGTAAACTGTAGCTATAATATTCAATACTGTACTGTGATTCATCCTTGTTTAGTAAACATGACATAGTAAACACGCATCTTATGCAAGTTCATTCTTAAAACTCGATACCATCTCAGTCCACATTAGGTCGAGTTTCCGAGTCTTTACTGTATTATTATTTTGTTGTACACTCTGTGAACAGACTGATAATATGAGTACATGACTTACAAACTAACTTGATTCAAAACAGACACATTAAACAGTCGTCTGGCCATTGATTCATCAGTGTTAATGTAAGCCCAAGTATGATGAATGATAACATTTTTGGAGCATGTTAGCTCAGTGAGCAGGTGAACAACTGACTGGTTCTATTTGTGAATGACGACGTGTGTGTTGTAGATGGCTGCAGGATGTGTTTGACGTGCCACTAGTAATACAGCTCACAGATGATGAGAAATATCTCTGGAGAGATGTGAAACTAGAAGACATTACCAGGTTAGCTCGGGAGAATGCTAAAGACATCATAGCTTGTGGCTTTGACATAGAGAAGACGTTCATTTTCTCCGACTTTGACTTTATTGGGTATGTATTGATATTAACTTTTTAATAACTAGTTTATTTCTAGTGTTGCACATCACTCTGGCGACACAGGACAAGGACAGGATAGGACATTTTCTTTCTTAGTCAAACAGTTGTATAGATAGAGGAGGATATTAAACAAGCTTTATCAAACACAATCGGCGATGTACCTGACAGGGATTCAAACTGCTATAACCTTAAATCATAGTCACACATGCAACACTAAAAACCATTGTTTCCCTAAGCATTCAACCAGACACCCTATTCGCTGTCAGAGCCCGATGGCGAGACACCACAAGTTGAAACTCTTTAGTTGGGACCTTACAAGTACCGGACTGCAGAATTCACCCCTTAATAACACTTCCCCTAGGCTATGTCATTCCAGGTAGAATAAAACCTAAAACAGGAAATAATAAACCACCTTTTACAACTCTTGCTCTCTTGGAAGAAACAATTAAGAGCTAAAATACAACCAAATTACAAGCCAAAACAAGAACACTCGCTGCTTAACAGTTGTGGTGCCTTTGTGCTGCTGGTGGCCATCTCTCAAACTAATGACAGCGGAATTAAAACGTGCTGCACAACAGTAGGACTAAAGAGTTTCAACCTGCAGTAAATTTTATTCTACATAAAGGTAATAGTAAATAAACTTAACATAGTAAATTCATTATAGTTCAAGAAGCATTTAGATATAACTAGGTCTCGGATTTATAATTGCTTAAAATCAAAGAAATATGTATTTTATATGTACTTAAATTTGGCAAAATATCCTATTAAAACATATGCTAGACATTTTTTTTGTGAATTAATATAACTAAATACAAAACAACATAAATCCTGCAAAAATAGAATTTAATTAATTAATTCATATAAACATACCTTCTTTAATGATTCCTTACATAGTTTGACATTAAATTCTACCATTACAATGGACAACAACCCACATTTTAAGTATTTCAAATTTAAAAGATTGTTATTTATCTGCCAAAACATTTTCAAATCTATAAAAACTACACTACACATCGCATGAGCTTATAGGACCTTATTTAAAATCAGCAATAGTCTTCTAATCTTAACAAAAGGTGTTCATTGTTTTGAATATTGGTCACTAAAGGCACATTTTTTGTCTCAAGTTTTTGAATTGTTTTGCTCAGGTACGAAAAGGTAGATTTAATGTAAATTAAGTCTTTTTGAACACTTCCTTGCAATATTGCTTTATTTTCCTCACATATGGAATCAGGGTCTTCCTCGTCGAGCATTGTGATAATTTCTTGAACTGGTCTGAAATTGTCTGCATAATATGTTGCAGCGTCTATTCAAGTTCCCTACCTGGTTAAAATAGGCTGTGTTGGAAGTGGTAAACAATGCCACTCGGTTCGTAGCCTTTAAAAAACCTTCTTCACATTTGAAATGACTTGACTCACTTCAGGATATAATGGTCGCAAAGTTTCTGCTATACAATCACACCATGAGCCAAACATGTTAAATGAGTATTTTGTATTATGTAGGGTGCTGCATTGGAGAGAACTATACCCGACTTACCACTTCTATGGTTTTACATGACAGCTAGCAGATGGTATCAGTAACGCCAACATTGTCTAAAATAAACTTTTGTCACCATATTTGGAAATAATAATTATTTGCTAATTACCACTATTATTATTACTAAAAATATTATCAATCACCATTAACAATACTTCTCCAAAGATTACAGTATAATTTTACTTTCCATAATCAAATTTAAGAAAAAAAAAAGTCTAGTAATTTCATTTTAGTTTTTCTTTTAACTCTTGTGGTAATAACAGGTTAAATAGAGCGTGAAATTTTACATTTAATGGTATTATATTCAGTTATTATTATTTTTATAGCTGCCCTCATATAAACAAATGGTTTGTAATAATAAATAAGAAAGAACATTCAAAATGTTGTGAAATAATATAAAGTTTAAATCTTGTAAACAAAGAGTATTAATACCTTTGCCGCATAACGGACAACGGTCCTCTTTTTTCTACGTCATCAACCGGCAACTTTTATCCAGTGACCATATTTGTTTTCAGCATATAAGGCCACTTTTAACGTTCTCTTGCTTTTAAAAATTAATTTGAATTAAACAGCAAAAGAAAACTTCAATATCAAGCAACTAACCGAACGGTTATTCTCATAACCAAAATCCAACAATTTTAAAATACAGTATAAAATTGAATTGTCAAATAAAATAAATTTAATAAAATCACGTGCGCGAATCAACAAGTTTAAGAACAAAATGTTTTATAGTTGAGTATTATTGATTTGTATTTAGGCGTTTCTATTCTACCTGTTAATAATTTTATTACAAATTTGAATAGTACAGTGTCTTTTTTAAATACTAATTCGGCTAGTTAGTAATCTGTGTGCTCTTTTGTGAATATTATTTCGGTGTGTGAGCGTGTTATCCTCAGTATATAAACGGTTTTTTAGTGATCTTTGAATAATTATTTATCTAATATAACCTTAAAGCGTGTGATAAATAAAATAGTGAGTGTTTCTCAGTGATCGATATACATTATTCGAAAATTTAAGTCTATCAAAACTATTAAATAAATCTTTTAACCTCAAGATTGTGTTGTGTTGCCCTCTAGGCTAAGCCTCTAGTTTTAGAATTTTTATAGTAGGCCTAGTCCAAGAAAATCTGTGAGGTGTAATAAAAATTACTTGTGAGTCTTTCACCAGTGTTGATTAAATAAATACCAGGCTAAGACTTCAAGTTTTAAGTTATTGTATTTTTATTAGAGACTTTGTTACAACTGTTTAAGAGGAGTGAATCTAAAATAGATTTTTGTAACTTAGAATAAGAACAGCATAGAAAGTAGACACAATCTTCTCTTAGAATACATGTTATTTGTTGTCAAAAGATTATATTTTGTACTAAAATTAACAAAATATGTGTTTATAAGCAATATCAAAAAAATATGTATTTATTAACTAAAAATACCAAAATACTCGAAAAGATTTGCTTAAAAAATTAGATCAAAGCAATGAAAATCACATAATTCGTGAAGATATTCATGGGCATAAAGTCGATAAACATTTTTAAAATATGTAACTAAATATAAATTCAAGCCTCAGATATAACCAAATCATGATTATAGCGCAAGACTGATAATTTAGACAACTTGGTTGCTATGCTGTCAATGTCAATGCTAAACAATCATCTGATTTAACCACAAACTGATTGTATCAATACATTCAGTTTCATTTACTAACTGATAAATGAATGTCTCGCTCGGAACAGCGTCGGCATTACAATCAATTAAGTGGAAAATAAACAAGGGACTTTTGACTTTGCGGAAGTATGCTCTACCACTAAGCCATACAGAACATTCAGGTATACACACTTGATTTTATTGAAAATTATTATATTAACACCTTTAATTTAATTTGTTTCCTTTGATATATTATAGGTCTGTGCGGGATCCCTGACTTCGGGAAATTGGATGTTCTTGAAATTTGAGGGGGAGGAGATTATTTGGGAAACAATTTATGTATAAAAGTTATAATTAAAGGCTGTCTATGAATGTCACAGTTGTACTTAATGTTCACTAACAATATTAATTAGGTAATGTTTTGTGTATTTCAGTCAGTGCCCAGAGTTTTACCGCAACATGGTGCGAGTAGCCAAGTGTGTGACATTCAACCAGGTGAAGGGGATATTTGGGTTTGGAGACAGTGATCCAATAGGCAAGATAAGTTTCCCAGCGATTCAGGCCACCCCCTCGTTTTCCTCTTCTTTCCCATTCATATTTGGGAAGGCCAACATCCCTTGTCTGATTCCGTGTGCAATAGACCAGGTAAGTCTATTGACACTTAACTCAAAGACATGAGAATTTTACTGGTATCTTCATTTTTACATTATTTTAGACTCGTACAAAAATTTGAAAAAGGAACCATACAAAATGGTTGTTTCTAAGTTTAATCAATAACATTATTTAATAACTTTATAACTATATAATAGGGCTAATATTTAATTTATTATTTTGTAAAAGCTAAATTTAAATAGAATCTGTTAACTGGTTTCTCATTTTGGTATACATCTTCATTGTTTGTTGGATAATACATTTCACGTGAATCTTCTAACACTACGAGACCTGCTTCGGTGGCTACATGGTTTTAGGTGCTACTCTTGTAGTAAGCTAGACTGCTGATGACAGGGAGATCCAAGTTTGAATCATGGTTGGTTGTACTGAAGGTGGTTTTACACTCTCCCTCCATGCTAATACGGGTACACTTCCTCTAAATATAACCTTCTTCATCCTTAAAACCATTAGCGTAATTAGCGTATGAGCGTATAACCCTAGTGGGTTGTAAGACGCGATGATAAAAGAAAGCCCATACACTGTGAAATTTTGGTAATGGTCTAAAAGTTAATAAAACATGCTCTGACTGCCAGTTATTGGGTTTTAATTTACAAATATTAAAACAAAACTTTATATATTCATTCATACTGGTATCAATAGTACTATGAAAACTACCCCACACACCTGCTCGTGTTAATAGCGTTTTATAAAATCTGGATTAGATCTTTGTGAAATTACTGACATTGTAAGGTTGTAAGGTTGTAAGGTAGATAGAAAGTCATGACCTTTCCATTTCATGAACATGCTTAAGAATTAATTACTCTAGTGATTTTTAAATGGAATTTGGTATCCTTCTTTTAATCTTTATTCAAAGATTAAAATATATAAATTACACATGAAACTTGAGGTTAACATGAATAACCCACATAGTAGCGCAATTGGTACATAACGCAGTTTTAGTTCAACTGCCGAACTAGGTATTTTCCCACTTATGCAATTATAGGCCTATATTATCCTTATATACCTCACATAACTTATATTTTGCTTGTTACATGCAGGACCCTTATTTCCGAATGACACGAGATGTAGCGCCAAAACTAGGTTACCACAAACCTGCGCTCCTGCACTCTGTGTTCTTTCCTGCACTACAAGGAGCTCGCACCAAGATGTCTGGAAGTGACCCCAACTCCTCCATTTCCCTCAGAGATACACCCAAACAGATCAAGAACAAGGTATAACATCTCATTACCAATTTTGCCGGGGAAAGTTGAATTAAGAACACGAAAAGGTATTATAGTAACAATATTTAGAGACACTGAAATATCGAGAAAATGGTTCTTGGGGCATTTTACCTAATACCTTAAAATAGGATAGACGGGCAGAAAACTGTAGGCCTCAAAGTTAACAATCAAAAAACTCACAAAACACACAATTATGAAATATTTTGGGTACATCAGTCCCCTTCTTCAGCAGAAGAACCATGGATAGAGGGTCATCATGATAACTTAGATTTTATTGTTGTTTCTTGATTTTTTTCCTCTTTGATTCTGTTGTTGCCAATTCACACTTGTGTCTTGACTCTTGATAGATGGATATAATATTGTATTTATATTATATCTACTTATCAAATTATCAGTTAATATTAAACTGTATATATATGTATACTTCCTCACTAAGCGAAAAGATATACACATACACACACACACATACATATCATATTCACCCAAATCAAAGACAACCCCCAGTTTTTCAATGGTACTGTATAGATTTAAAAAAAGTGGTATTCATTTTATCATGAATGATGAAACTAATAATTATGTTAGACTTATTTTCTAATGCTAACAAATTGTTTTTTATTTACAAAACAATAGACCTGGTTTGACTTAAAATCTATTTAGGGTTGCAGAATTGCTAAGGAATTTCTTTTTTTGTCCCAAATATTGCCTTTGCATAAGAATGTTAACGTTGGAAAAGTTTGATAAAAATAATGAGAAGTTAATTTTTTTATAACAAATGATAATCGTTAGTGAAAATCAATCTCATACATACCCTACTCCCCCTAATTACGGATATTGGACTCGACCATTAACACGCTAGCTTCTAAAACATGACACTTTCACTTTCACAATGATACAAATAAAATAAAATGAAGTAAAGAGATATAAGACAAAATCAAAGGATAAATATACAAAAAACTGTTGCTTTTATATGGCAATATAAAATACGTACACATGTTACAAAAAATATAACCATCACACATCTGTTGTGAACTACCATAAATGTCAGCCGCCATGACAGCCAAGTGTAAAAAATTAGTGGTAATTAAACAAGCATTCTTATTTTGAAACTGATGATATAGGAACATTTCTAATCAAAGATAATAATTTACTTGATATTATTAAAAAGTTAGCTATTTTGTGGAGTTTCACGAATTAAAACTAAAGTCTGGCATTGCTAAAATTGTCTAGTAAACTCTATCATTGATTGATTGATTGATTGTTTGTTTAAAATCATTTTGAGTTTTCTCATCACATCTTACTTGATTATATTTTATAATAAAGGAAATTGATAAAACTAAAGAAAAAGGAAAAAAAAACTACTATTATTACTATTATTATATTTTATAATTCACTATTTGTTTTTAAATATATTTTGATTATTGTGAATGGCTGAATTTTTAATATCGTAGTGAAGTAATTGGAAAAGTAATCAAAAACAGCACAACTAAATTAAATTCAATTCAATTATGCCCATCACTATCCTCAATCCATTTGAGGAATTGCCCATGCTAAAAAGTAAATGGTGGTATCGAGATTTTTAGCGTATAGTATCGATTATTGCGATATCAGTCGATAATGTACTGAGGAATTAAGTATCTTATCGACCCACAACTAGGTAGTTATTTTTAACAATAACCTAGAAAATAGCTTAAAATTCCTTGAAAATAACTAAATATTAAATTATGTCCTTTATGTTTTACCTTTTACGTGTTCCTATTTATGTGTCCTATTATTTTTTACAATTTCCCATTTTCTCCCATTGGTGGTTTTTTTTCCTCTTTTAGGAAGTTGTGTTGTGCATTTCACACTCCTCCTTGGTGAGTTCCAATAGAATGAAACCTAGGTCGAGGGATTGGGTGGTGACGATTAATTTTCTTTAAGAGGCAACCATTATCTCTTTGTCCATTGGCAGCAGTGTAAAGTGTGAACTGTGTTCTTCTCTTCATTGCAAAACCCATGTTTTGTTTGTCTCATTTATATGTTTCTATCCACCCTTACTATACCTTGTTCCAAATATAATACAATTACCTCATAAAGGGTAAAGAGGTTTTAAATTATGTCAAGTGTTTAAACAGTTATAATATAAATGTTTACCAACACAAAACATATATATATATATATATATATATATTATTCTGGAATATTATATATAGCTTAGTTCTTAGTTTTCTTTTCTTGGAATTGATTAAGTGGATTTTTCACACCTTTGTTTAATTCAAAAATAATTTTCATCTATCATTGAAAACTAACATAAAAACTATTTTTGGTAGGTACATTTCACCAACTTTCCTCCTTTTCAAATCATCAAACATGTTATGCATGCTTCATGATGACTAAAAATTTGATTAGAATTTCTAATCCAAGGATATTTTCAGTTTTCTTTAGAAAATTCTTCTCAAATTTATACTGGTAAGTAAAGTGATTTTAAAAATATAAACAAAATTTATTTTAGAACCAATGAAATTTTAAAATACATTTAGTTAATTCATATTTTAATTAAAGCAGACAGCTGATATAATTTGTCTCTCTACATATCCATGGTTAAATAAATAATCATAGGAAGAAACTGTTGTCAAAAGGTTGGTCTAAAATTTACTTTGAAGATTTTGATAAACTCACAATTGATATTGGAGTGAAATTTAACTTTTTTAACTGTCTCTATATGACTTATTTAGGTGAACAAACATGCTTTTTCCGGAGGTCAGGCGACGGTCGAAGAGCACCGTGAGAAAGGGGGTAACTGTGACGTGGATATTTCCTATCAGTACCTGCGGTTTTTCCTGGAGGATGATGCCAAACTGGAGCAGGTCCACAAGGTTGGTACAACCAATCAACAGTAATTGCAAGGATTGCGGCCTGTGGCAGTGGAAGATAGTCCAAACAGCATCCCTCTTACTCTAAACCAACTCTGTTCCAAGTTATATTACATAATTACAACACAAACACATTTATTATAAGTGAATAATAATAGACAATCAGATTCTTAACAATAAAAACTAGAGATGGGTCGAATCCACTATTTATCGAATTTGAATCTCGAATATCAAATTCGAATCCTATCATATTGTTAGAAATTTTAATGATTTACAAATAGACCTACATTATACAATATAGGCCTAAACTGTAAATTAAGATTTAATTCAATCATGCCTTCAATTTTAATCATCCCCAACCACCCATCGCAAAATACAGGTTAAAATCCAGCCAAACTAAACAATCTAGACTCATATTATTGTTTAGAAATCAAATCAATCAAAATTTGAGTGTCTATAAGTCATTTTTAAAGTGTTGATACAATGAGTTAAGTTTCTAAAAACATGTGAAATAAACAGATTAGGCCTAGTTATCTTAGATCAACTTGAATCATCTTGAGGTATTATAATTTACGTTTGATAAGAAAGATAAAATAAAAATACAAACAGATTAAAAAAAACATGATTAACAATTAAACGCACATTAGAAATAGTGAACTCAATAATATCTATTATGATCATTATTTTCTTTTATATATCTTATCTATCTTCGCGTAGAAAACAAGAAATATATTCAATTCTTGCGATATATTGATTTCTGAGAATACACTATTTAAAACACAAACATATTTTCGACTAAAATATGTTCACTCCCATTTTATAAGGCAGGACTACGTTTAAATATTTCTACAATTACTTCAATAACATATTTGAAAAAAAAATATATATAGTTAAAATCAATTTAAAATCAAATTATAAATTAGGAAGTTGTTATTTGATTCTTAAAACTCATTAGCACTTACTAAGTGATCAGATTACCTGAATTGATTTTAAACAAATAATTGATATGCCAGCTTGTAGGCGTAAATAAACAGTTTTATCAGTCTAACTCTTGACACTATTTAGTTTCATGAAACCCAACAAAATGTCTAACTTAAGGATCATATCAAATAAACTGGAGTTCTTTGCATAGTTGTAGATAATTAAAACCAGGTGGGTAGTAAGAATTAAGTCATGCTTATTTAATCATCACTCTGGACGCTGACGAGTAAACATATACGTCATGCTGGCTGACTTTGTATTGTGTGTAATGTGTTCTTATCTTTCTTTAATAAAAAGCCATAATTTGTTTTATTTATTTCGAGTTTATTTGTAATTCTAGTTTTGATTTTCATTTTTTGAAGAGTTTTAATGTGTTCATTAAAATATTTACAAGATTGTTCATGAAGTGAAAGTTTCACCTGTGGCTGTGACGTTTAGGGGGGTGGTACCCCTGTGATCATGGCATTTGGGAGTGGTACACTTGTGACCGTGGTGATTCGGCGAGAGGGAAAATGATAAGGAAAAGAGGGGAGGGGTTGACGGCATTGAGCGTGTAAATAACGGGAAGTGGCGTTAAATGGATGATTGGCAAATGGTATTGTGGCCATGCCTTTTGGGTGGTGGCCATCGTTTGTTTACATTTTTATCCAAGGCTAATAACGTTATTGTACATTTATTAAATAATGGTTTTATAAATTTTAGGACATTGATGAATGTCCGTGAGAGTTCACCATTTATTTAAGACATATAATAAAAATAATAGTAAAAATAAAACATAAATGGGGTTCAGTAATTGTATTTACGTAATGATGATTCTTTTTCTGGTGTGATGACCAATTTTATATAGTTTTGTGACTATACTGACTATTTGTGATACAACAATTATGATTTTATTGTATCAAAAGTACTTGATGACCTACTTCAATTGAAGTATTTCTGTATGTTTAACACACACAAAGTGATGTGTCTACTTAAGTAGATGCCCTTGAGAGTTCACTTTACATACAAGACGTACAACGAACAGTATATGTGACTGTGTAGTTGGCACCGTTTGTTTAAATCTTTGGTTAATGACCTTTATGTTTACAAACCCGATCTCAAAGAGGGGAGGGGGAACAAAACTGGGTGTTTGTGATTGTTGTCTTTATAGTAATTAGATTCCTCGAGAGTTTAATTTGCGTCTGTGATGTATGTAATAATGGTAATGTGAATATGGTGTCTGGGTAGGGGCCGTTGTTTGTTTACATTATTAACTAGGGTTAATGACCTTATTTTATATTTACTAACATATGTTTTTAAAAAGGCATTGATGAACATCCTAGAGAGGTTGCCATAAATTAAAAATATTTATCCTTGGACCGGGATAGGTTGTCCACCCCTTACTTCTTTACCTTAGGACCGGGATAAGTTGTCGCACCCCTTACTTCTTTATCCTTAGGACCGGGATAAGTTGTCCGCACCTCCTTACTTCTTTATCCTTAGGACCGGGATAAGTTGTCGCACCTCCTTACTTCTTTATCCTTAGGACCGGGATAAGTTGTCCACCTCTTACTTCTTTATCCTTAGGACCGGGATAAGTTGTGCAATTTCCCTACTTATCTTTATCCTTAGGACCGGGATAAGTTGTCGCATCCTCCTTACTTCTTTATCCTTAGGACCGGGATAAGTTGTCGCAACCTCCTTACTTCTTTATCCTTAGGACCGGGATAGTTGTCTAGGTCACACCTCTTACTTCTTACCTTAGGCCGGGATAAGTTGTCGCACCTCCTTACTTCTTTATCCTTAGGACCGGGATAAGTTGTCGCACCTCTTACTTCTTTATCCTTAGGACCGGGATAAGTTGTCGCACCTCCTTACTTCTTTATCCTTAGGACCGGGATAAGTTGTCGCATGCCTTACTTCTTTATCCTTAGGACCGGGATAAGTTGTCGCACCTCCTTACTTCTTTATCCTTAGGACCGGGATAAGTTGTCGCAACTCCTTACTTCTTTTCCTTAGGACCGGGATAAGTTGTCGCACCTCCTTACTTCTTTATCCTTAGGACCGGGATAAGTGTTGTCGCACCTCTTACTTCTTTATCCTTAGGACCGGGATAAGGTTGTCGCACCTCCTTACTTCTTTATCCTTAGGACCGGGATAAGGTTGTCGCACCTCCTTACTTCTTTACCTTAGGACCGGGATAAGTTGTCGCTAAAATGTGGTCACACCTACTTACTTCTTTATCCTTAGGACCGATAAGGTTGTGTCACCCTTCACTTTACCTTAGCATAATTGTCCTTGCTCTATTCTCTTTACTTGGACTAAGTTGTCGTATTGGCACACACCTTACTTCTTTATTCCGGGATAAGTGTGCTTGGTCACACCTATACCACTTAGGACCGGGATAGTTGTCTAAATTGTCACACCTCCTTACTTCTTATCTTATGACTGGAGTTGTATTGTCTACTTCTCTTACTTGCGGATTTTCCTTGGTACAGGATAAGTTGTCGCTAAAAGTGTCAACTACTTACTTCTTTACCTTGGTCTCACAAACGCGGTAACTTCAATTTGAAATCCGTAGTACCTCTATATGTTAATATAATTATTCAAGTATAGTTAGTGAACATACAACAGGTAAAGTTGTATTTCATTAATTCAAGTTTGAATGAAGGGTTAGTGTCGCATGACACATGACCACTGAGTTGGTATATTAATATTTTTAATATTGATATTGAATGATGTTGTTTTCTATTCTCCCTCTAGGCTGATGCAGGTATTTTTATGTGTTATACAGTATAACTTAAACTTTTATTAATCAAACTATCGTATGTCCTTTGTACCCTGATAATAATAATAATGATGATTATGATTATGATGATGATTATGATGATAATTATTAATAAAGTACATCTTTAGCCTAGTATTTTTTTTTTTGACACATAAAGATTGATTGTGAAAAACATACATTTCAGGACTACCGATAGATAAAATAATCTCAACTTTATTATTATCATCATCATCATCGATTTTGCAATTATAAAGTTTTTGAGACTGTCTGCTACATTAGCGTAATATTTCATATTAATTATTCACTGTTTGATACCCAAGGTCTGAATGAGAATTCATACATGAATGCCTATTTTTTTAAAGATTTATAATGAATAGGAACCTTTTTTGACTAAACTCTTGTATTCTGCTAAATATATCATTGATTTACAAATATTTGCTTGAGAAAAGGGTGTTTGTCCCCTCCCAGCTTAGCTGCAGTCTCTCACCGTACAAGACAGTCCTAGGATGCACACACATTATCTTCTTATTCCGGCAACTATGCGATTAAAGAAATATGAATCTAAAAATATTGATAGTGCTTAAAAGTATACTTATTCAACATAAATGCCTAAAAATGACCAAAAAATTATGCAAACCAAGAAAATAAGTCTAAAAACCCAAAAGGACAAAAATTAATCTATTTAAAACATTTCCACAATCAACCAAAGGATCATGAACACAATATGTGTACACATGAGCATTGTCTGTGATGTGTCAATAAAAGATGACATGTCATCATAATCTGGGCCCTTTGGCTTTAAAATGCTAGAAAATTATTATTCAATCTTTAGAAAATTCCTTTTTTTCAAGCCAAAATAAATCTTCCTCTTTTAATCACTTCTATTCTCATCCTCTCACTTGCACACTTTATGTTACTTGGTCCTCCCAGTTCTTTGTCCTCCCTTGCAATTTTTTTTTTTACATACTTTATTTCCATCATTTTCTTTGTCATCGTCTCCTCATTACATCCTCATACCATCTTGGTATTGCTTGCTCTACCATCTCATGTACTCCCTGTACTCCAACTCTTTCCCGGATAACTTCATTCGTAACCTTGTTTCTCCTCATGACAGATAACATGCTACATTCCCACGTCCTCCACTTTCATAGTCTCTCTTACATTCACTGTCCATGTTTCTACCGAGTATGTGACAAGGTACACCCTAATTTACACTTGAAGGGCAGGTCTCTTTGAGAAATACTGTACTTTAATAGTCTTATAGGCCTTATAGACCTTTAGCCAGCAACCACTCCGTGATCACTATGTAACATATATATTTACTATTAGAAAATACAAAGCGTCATAAAATCAAACACACTAAAAAAATTCTGTCTACTCCTCGTTCAGTTTTCTCTCCAAAAATGTAAGGAAAGAGGTAACATTTTCTTACATTACTAAGAGTCCTTAGGTCCTTCACCCAGATCCTTATTCTTGTGTTGAAAGAATAAACATTTTGCTGCACCTTCGATTTATTATTTTCCTGAATATAAAATTATATATGATAAAGACTAATGGATTTTTAAGATTTTGACTAAAGTATACATTGTATCAGATGTCAAAACTGGAATACATGGCTTGAATATACAGACATTACTCAGAGGCTTAGATGATTGAACTTTTTCTTTAATTAAATACTTAAAGAATATTTCTGTCAGATTTTAGAGCAAGACGATACTAACGCAGACACATGAAAAAAATTGATAAACCAAACTGAACCAGCAAACAACAAAACAATGAATTTGTTTTAAACTTGCTCCAGTGGCCGAATGGTCTTAACAAGGTGTCACAATATACTGGACTGATGATGACGATAAGTTTGGGGTTCGAATCCCGGCTGATCATATTGAAGGTTTCCAATCTTTCTTACACGTAAATTGTGGGTACACTTTCCCTACTCATTCTTAATATATGAGTGTAAGTAGCCAATATGCGAATAGCCCGATCGAGTAGTAACAAGGAAAGTAGCTCTCCTGTTAGGTAGACCACCACTTGGTATTGTTTCAAAGAAACATGGTCGCACCATAATATGGTACCCATTGGTCATAGTCTTTTGACCAAGCTTAGATATCCTCTCTTTTCTTATGATAACAAAACCTTGGTTATACTATTTGTAAATTTGAAACATTTCATGCCAGGAGACCGACTGAATCAATAAAAAACAAAGGTTAGCTGCTTCTATGGCACCATAGTCTAAGGCGTCACTCCCATGCTAGAATAGACTGTCGATGGTGGAAAGATCAGGGTTCGGGTGCACTGAGGGTGGTTTTCCATTCTCCTTCTTCGAAAATATGGGTACACTTCCTATAAATCCTATCTTCTTCATCCCTAGCTAATTTTAGCGTTATTAGTACATAGGCGATGCTAAAATATCAACTCGCCATTTATCAAATCTTTTGTTTAAAATAAGAGGTTTTTATTTTTTATAGTCTCACAAAGTGGATCAGAGCCACCCGCCCTCTACATTTCCTCTAAATTCAACATGTAACACATTACCGTAGGCTGATTAGTACAGTTGCGCTGGTGGAGGAACAAACAGGGTGATTAGTACAGTTGCGCTGGTGGAGGAACAAACAGGGTGATTAGTACAGTTGCGCTGGTGGAGGAACAAACAGGGGGATTAGTACAGTTGCGCTGGTGGAGGAACAAACAGGGTGATTAGTACAGTTGCGCTGGTGAGGAACAAACAGGTGATTAGTACAGTTGCGCTGGTGGAGGAACAAACAGGGGGATTAGTACAGTTGCGCTGGTGGAGGAACAAACAGGGTGATTAGTACAGTTGCGCTGGGAGGAACAAACAGGGGATTAGTACAGTTGCGCTGGTGGAGGAACAAACAGGGTGATTAGTACAGTTGCGCTGGTGGAGGAACAAACAGGGGGATTAGTACAGTTGCGCTGGTGGAGGAACAAACAGGTGATTAGTACAGTTGCGCTGGTGGAGGAACAACAGGGGATTAGTACAGTTGCGCTGGTGGAGGAACAAACAGGGTGATTAGTACAGTTGCGCTGGTGGAGGAACAAACAGGGTGATTAGTACAGTTGCGCTGGTGGAGGAACAAACAGGGGATTAGTACAGTTGCGCTGGTGGAGGAACAAACAGGGTGATTAGTACAGTTGCGCTGGTGGAGGAACAAACAGGGGGATTATTATTGTGTAAACACATATTCTGGTTTAGGATCAAGCTCACTAACCGTACCAAAAAATAGAGAGATTAATGGTTCTATAACTATAATTAGTAGTGACTAAGTAAAGCAGGTAATATTACCATAGATTTGTAACAAAACATGTTCAAAATAAACTAATTGCGAGTTCAAATTTTTGTCTATAGTTTTAACACACTAGTTATATACAATCTTAATATATGATGAAGTTATGAGTAGGATAATTCGATGAAATGCACCCATATTTGTGTGTATAAATAATGCAATGTTAGAATTGTGTCGCATCCAGACTAACATAATTTTGCACTGCTACCCATATATCAAAACTGTTGGTGCTATGTTTGTGTGTTTGGTGTAAAACGTTCTATCCTAGGGCAATTTTGTTTGTAAGTGGTATATGCGAAACTCAAAACTGATATACAGGATATACAAGTTATTCATATCTCCAGATATAAAATTGTATAGGATTCAGGGGGTGACAAAACAAGTATTTCCAAACAATGAACTTGGAGTCGGCAACGCCAAATGTCGGTGCTACGAGACGTCAAAGTTGGCATTGTATGCAACTTTTGGGTAGTTCTGCTATAAAAACTACAAACACACACTAACATTTTCTCGCGTACCCCTACATCCTCACGCTAAGGGCCTGGTCCCAATTACTGGCATGGCCCAAAATGTATAAGTAGTGAAATTGGATTATTTCCCTTCACAGTGATGAATTAAGGGGGATAAAACTATTTCGAAAAAGTAAAAAATCTCAGTATACCCAACCGGAATACGAACCTCGATCTTACCCGTCATCAGCACTAGAGTGAGTTTGATATTTAGACTAGAGATGGGCCCTTCGAATCCTCGAATCCACCGAATCCTGACAAGTATTCAAGATTTAAGGATTCGGTGTTTTACTGGATTCGATGATCGAATCTTTCACCTCATAAACAAAGCATAATATGTTGAATTCAAAAATTACTTAGTTAGGCCTACTTGAAAAGCACAACTTAATCCGTAATATTAATTTTATCGGACAAAAGAGATTAACATGAATAAAATCTTCTTTAAAAAAATAAAAAATTGTTGGGTGTGGAAAATCTTATGTGCCCTCCCACCTCTATGTGAAACTTGGACTCAACCGTTTCAGAACATGCTCACGTCTAAAACGTTCACCTCGCGAACAATCTTGTAAATATTTTAATAAACACATTAAAACTCTTCAAAAACTGAAAATCAAAACTATAATTACAAATAAACTTGAAATAAATTAAACAAACTACGGCTTTTTTTTTTTTAACATAAATAAGAACACATTACGGATGATACAAAGTCAGCCGCTATTATACACAATATAAAGTCAGTCGCCATGACATATATTATGTTTACTCGCCCAAGTGATAATTAAAATAAAGATACTGTTAATTCTTACTACCCAACTGGTTTTAATTATCTACAACTATGTAAAGAACCCCAATTTATTGCATACAATCCTTAAGCTAGACATTTTGTTGGGTTTCATGAAAAATAAATACTGTCATGCCAGGATCACGATCAACTTAACGTTGACTTACGTAACTTAACATAACGTTCACTTAAAGTTAACTTAACTTATGTGTGATCACGATTCACTTAACATAACGTAACAACTCGAGCAAAACATATGCATTCTCGAGTATAATCTCTGGTTTTGTACTATTTGTAAAGTGATGATCTGTGAATGTTTACAGTTTTCAATCAATATAATAAATATACGAGGGTCATCCAGAAAGTAAGGTTACAAGGGGTCCTAAGGCCTGGGGAAATTTTTTGTTTCAAATTTGGCACACCTGACGTGTAGGGGGGATCTTAACGGTCAGTTTGTTTGGTCCTGCGTGTTTGTCGGCCATTTTTTTCAGTCACAGTAAATTCTTCCTATGGAGAGGTCGTCGCGCGCTCCCGCCACCTCCCGTCCGTGCGAGATCCGCGCGGTCATCCGTTTTTTGACTTTGCAGAACAATACCGCCGCGAATATCCATCGGAAGCTCGTGGAAGTTTATGGTAGTGATGTGATGAGTCGACAACATGTCACGAAGTGGGTCAGGTTGTTCAGAGAAGGCCGTACTGATACTCACGACGAGGCAAGGAGTGGGAGACCATCAGTGATTTCAGACGAACTTGTGCGAAAAATTGAAGAACAAGTGCGAAATGACCGCCGTGTGACACTTGACAACCTTCACGAAAAATTCCCTGACATTTCTAGAAGTCTCCTTGGTGATATTGTGTCGGAAAAACTTGGTTACAAGAAGTTTTGTGCGAGATGGATGCCCAGAATGCTCACACCGGAGCACCGTCAAAATCGCGTCACCACTGCGCGTGAATTTTTGGATCGTTTTGTACAGGAGGGAGAAGCTTTTCTGGACTCTATCGTGACAGGGGATGAGACGTGGGTGTGTCACTACACCCCAGAGACCAAAAGACAATCACTTCAGTGGCGTCATTCATCTTCCCCAGCCACCAAAAAGTTCAAGACAACCCATTCAGCCGTAAAAGTCATGGCATCTGTTTTTTGGGACCGTAAGGGCGTCCTTTTGGTGGATTTTATGCCCAAAGGGACTACCATTAATGCAGAGGCTTACTGCAATACCCTAAAAAAACTCAGAAGAGCCATTCAGAACCGCAGAAGGGGAATGCTGACCCGGGGAGTCAGCCTCCTGCATGACAACGCCAGGCCCCACACCGCGCGAGTTTCACAGGAGCTGCTGACATCATTTGGATGGGATATTGTCACCCACCCACCCTATTCACCCGACTTGGCGCCTTCGGACTATCACCTTTTCACTAAACTAAAGGAGTTTTTGAGTGGGAAACGTTTTTCCAACAATCAGGAGGTCGAGGAAGCTGTGAAGAAGTGGCTGAAAGAGTTGGCGGCGGAGGTCTATGACACTGGCATACAAAAGCTGGTGCCCCGACTACAGAAATGTCTTGATCTCGACGGCGATTATGTTGAAAAATAGTATAATATATTTCTGAAGTATCCTGTGAGTTTGAATTAAATACAAGCATTTTTCGATTCTAAATAAATGTCGTAACCTTACTTTCTGGATGGCCCTCGTATATTAATAAACTTTTTTGATAAATTTAGTTCCCTATTTTAGTTTAATTATTTTGTTTCAATGTCTGATCACTAGAAATTACGCTAAAGAGTAAACATTGGTCATAATACCAACAAATGAATTACTAAATAGCCCTGTTGAAGTTACTCGCATAATGATTGGCTGGCTAGATCACATGATACCCTACAAGTAAAGTAAAGTAAAAGACCTCCCAAGACATCTCTTGCTTTAAGTTAACTGCAAGTTAACATTAAGTTAAGTGCATCGTGATCGCTTCCATTTAAACACACGAGGAGGTCCTTTATGTTAAGTTATGTTAAGTTAATGTTAAGTTGATCGTGATCCTGGCATCAACAGCCAGACAGCGATAAAATTGTTTATTTATCCCTACCAGCCTACATATCGTATATCGATTGTTTGTTTAAAATTGATTCAGGTAATCTGATCACTTAGTAAGCGCTCTCAAGTTTTAAGAATCAAATAACGAGTTGCTAATCCATTATTTATTTTTAAATTGATTTTAACTTAGTTTTTATTATTTAAAAAAAATATGTTATCAAAGTAATTGTGGAAATATTTGAACCTAGTCCTGCCTTATAAAATGGGAATGAACATATTGTAGTCGAAAATATGTTCGTGTTTTAAATATAATGTATTCTCAGAAATTGATATATCGCAAGAATCGAAAATATTTGTTTTCTACACAAAAATATATTAGATAATGGATATAAAAGAAAATAATAATAAACATACTTAGGCATTATTGAGTTCACTATTTCCAATGTATGTTTAATTGTTAAGCAAGTTGTTTTAGTCTTTATTAAAAATATCCGTTGGTATTTTTATTTTTGCTGTCTTAATACAATAAAATATCCTTTAATGATGATTAAAGTTGAACAAAGGGTATCTAGGCCTAATCTGTTTATTTCACATGTTTTTTAGAAATTTAACCCATTCTAACAACACTTTTAAACATAACTAAGAGACACTCAAATTTTGATTGATTTGATTTTTAAGCAATAATATGAGTCTAGACTGTTTAATTTGGCTGGATTTTAACCTGTATTTTTGGAGAGGGGGGTTGGGGTTGATTAAATTGAAAAACTGTTTTATGCTTATTTTAAGATTTGCAATACTATGTGAATATATAGAACATAATTTAATCAGGTGACCACAAGTTGTTAAGAATATTTTGTTCTCGTAAAATCAAAATAGTAAAGTGATTTCTAAAATGAAGCGCAATACAAAGAAAAATCTAGGAAAATCTAATTTTTCTTCCAGAAAATATCTATAAAGAAACTCTGTTAGTTTTATTTTCGATATTTCATGTAATTTTAATAATCATAACAATGTTAAAAAAATGAACAACATGTTTGAGAAAATCTACCATTGACTCTGTCGACCATGGAGTAGAAATTGTTTGGATAAAACTTCAAGCACAAACACATGTTTAAGGACAAGGTTTCACAGTTAGGTGGCGTATTCAGGTTAAGAGAGCAGTGAGTCTGGCAGTAAAAACTTGTTCTTGAGAATGCATTCATTTGGTGTTTTTTTTTTTATGTTTTACCCAAACTCCATCAACAAAAACAAATGGATGTCATTCCAAATAATAACATTTACATAAAATACTTGTTTTTTTTATAAAAATGAGTGTGAGGAAGGTATATTTTATTCATAATTTGCTATTTAAAAGCCACTTTTATCATTATTTTGCACTAAAAATATGTTTTCCTTCCTTAAATATATTCATTTATATTCCTCAGTTATATGTCATGTGGTTATGTTATTTAATGGCTCAGCTTTGTTGTAAGGAAGTTATAAAATAAAAGTAACTGAAGTTTTGGGTTTCTATATACTTAATGGAAGATAAGGTTAATTTAAATTTAGTGAATGTGGGGAATGCCAGGCCTCCACCGTGGTTCGGATTCCACGTTAAACTGTAGGTCCTTCATTTCATCTCACAATCACCCTACCATTACACATTAGCGTAAGTGCGTATAACCCGAACGGGTAGTAAGACGCGGTGCTAATAATAATAATAATTTAAATTTAATAAATTAATATTGTTAATGAAAATTAAATACAAACATGACAATGATGGACGGTTCTTAATTGTAATTTCTTAAATTTTTTCTTGGCCAAGTTTCGATAACAGGGAAAAACTTCCTGTGGGAATTCTGAAACTCGAGATTCCACCCCTAGAGTTTGAGTTTTCATAATAAGGAATTCTGCCAAGTTATTAGTGAAAAAAATTAACGTACCAAAATGTTAGTTTATACTGAAGTAATTTAAATTGTGTCTACTGCTTGTACTATCAATAATATACAAACATTACAAGATATCAGGCATACATAAGTGAAATAAAAATTGCTGTTCATTTTATTATTATTATTATTATTATTATTATTATTATTATTATTATCACTACTTGAACTTTGTTCTTTCTTAGAAAGATTGACAGGAATTTGTGGCAAACAAAGAAACTCTCTATTGAGTTTATTTCCAAGACAAATATACACATTTGTGTTTTACTTACTCCCATCTCTTACAATTTTCACTGTGCTTGTCTATTTGCAACTTTGTGGATCCATCATATTTTAGCTTTCCTAATGGATTGAGAGTACATTTATCACATTTACTTTTTACAACTTAGATTTAGTGTCTGCATTTCTTTTAGCACACGCCACACTAATTATGTGTGTAATCTTTAATGACCACTCAACAATGGGGGTTAGACATTGAATTAAAACTAAAGTAACAAAGAGGGTGAGTAAGTAAAGTTGTTGTGTTTGCAGGACTACTCGAGTGGAGCCTTGCTGACAGGAGAACTGAAGAAGATGCTGATAGAAGTGTTACAGCCCATAGTAACAACACATCAACACAACAGGTTACAAGTCACAGATGAAATAGTGCAACAGTTTATGACTCCACGCAAGCTTAAATTTAGTTATGGCTCCTAAAATGTGTCAAATGAAGCCTTCAGAGAGACGCAAGTGGCTTGCAGCTAAGATCACGGATGCTGAGTTCCTGTTTTGTTGCTACTTTGACTCTTAAAAACATTTTAAAACATTAAAAATAACTTATTACAATTTTTCAAAAATGAGGTGGCCCAATGGCTAGATAATTTTATAATAAAGGAAATTGATAAAACTAAAGAGAAAGGAAAAATAAACTACTAAGAATAAATTTGATGAAGAAAGCCCACCTAGGGAAAGAGGAAAGATGTGGGAAGAATCCAATGCACAAAGGTGACATCTTCTTCCTTTCTTCTGTCTTCTATAGTAGCAGTAGTCACACACACATTTTAACACAAATATAATAATATTTCGGCATTGTTGCCTTTTCCCTAAGTGGGCTTTCTTCATCAAATTTATTCTTAGTAGTTTATTTTTCCTTTCTCTTTAGTTTTATCAATTTCCTTTATTATAAAATTATTACAATTTTTATAACTGAGTCTATAGCAATGACAAGAAATGACAGTAGACATTTGAAAGCAAATGAAGGGTACGGGTGAAAGTCCTAGTTTAACTCAAACTGAGCTGTGCTGCCATCTGTTCGACAATCATGACACCCTAATACCACACTTTATAGGGTTTGAGTGACGACATTTTACCTGGGAAATGTGTGTCATGCCACTTCCTCCCTTTTCCCTAATCCCTTCAAATGTCTTGAAATTTAACTTATTGGCCACTTTATCAATCTTTTATCTTTAAATAAACATTTATATGTGTTTATTTAACGACATACAATAAATTTGTGCAAAGTCCAATTTTTCAACTCAAACCAAATATATGTAGTATTCTCAAAGTCAAGCCAAAGGTTGAAAATTTTTGGTTATTTGTTTTGTGCTTGAAAGAATATTATATTGGGGCTATTTATAAAACTAAGACTAACATTATATTAAAAATGTTTTATTCCACAGTTTTTAACTAATATTTCATTCATTGCTGATAATTAAGTTATCCCAATATGAAAATCCTTTTCTTTTGGGTTTTTCCATATGAATATTAATTGGTGATGTACATAACAGCTCAGATAGGCACTAATTGAACATAAATTAAGTACTTAAACTCTCAATATTTTAATTGGCAAAGCTTTATAATAATGTCAAAACCAGAATTTTTGTTGAAGTGAAGTCACAGCTCATACACACACACATATATATATATATATATATATATATATATATATATATATATATATATATATGTGTGTGTGTGTGTGTGTTTTAAAGCTGAGTAGAAGATTTGAAGCTCTGCACACACACACACACACACACACACACACACATATATATATATGTGTGTGTGTGTGTGTTTTAAAGCTGAGTAGAAGATTTGAAGCTCTGCATACTCCAACATTTAATAAATTGGATGTTTATTTATAAAACTCGATGATAGTGCCAACTTCCCTAACCTAAAAGAACCGAACAAACAAAGTAACTGTATACATTAGCAGACACAGTGAAATTATAACATGTTCTACATGCCAACATAACACCACTATTGCCTTTAACAAGCAACTCACATTTCATCATTTTGTGATTATTTATTACTTTGTCTTGTCACAACATTTGTGTTAAGTTTATTTGGTAAATTATATTTTATGGCATTAATAATTGAACTGCTTAGTTTTATAAAAGCCACATGTGCAAATTAAAATAAGTATAAATAAGCAATCATTAGTCACAGCATTAGTGTTAAGAGCAAAGTGTTTTGTAAGTAATGTTTTCAAATTAATCTTTGCTGATTCCAACCTCACATTCATGGAGGATGCTAAATTTAAAATTCTCGAATATGCTCGGGGAAGTGTATCCCCTAAATATTATTTTTTCTGCAATAAATAGGCCTATACAAATCTTATCTCTTAACACAAAAAACATTATTGGTTTCAAATCCAAGTAAAAGTATCCAACAGTATTCTCTCATTGTAAAAACAAATTTTACCTCTCCCAAATAATAATCCCATAGTCTAAACAAAAATCTCACAATAAACAAGGATTGTCCCATGCAAGAAACAAATGTATTAATAGATCATTTTACAGCCACTTAACCAGGTAGTTAGGGACAAGATCTTAGAGCCAACTAACCAGGTAGTTAGGGACATGATCTTAGAGCCAACTAACCAGGTAGTTAGGGACAAGATCTTAGAGCCAACTAACCAGGTAGTTAGGGACAAGATCTTACAGCCAACTAACCAGGTAGTTAGGGACAAGATCTTACAGCCAACTAACCAGGTAGTTAGGGACAAGATCTTACAGCCAACTAACCAGGTAGTTGGGGACAAGATTACACTCAAGCCAGAAAAGTATTAAAGTGCAATCTTCCACATTATTCATTTAGCAACAGTGAAATATGGATTAGTTAAATAGCTTTTTCATTTAAAATACTTTTTTATAATGCCATATTTATTAAAATATGGTAAGAAAGTGTCATTGGTGTTAGTTTCACTCTTTTTTTTTAAAAGCAGGACACATAAAAGTGCACCCAAAATGTGTCATATACTACCACTACTACTACTACTACTAGTAGTAGTAGTAGTGTTAGTAGTTGAAGTAGTATTACGAGGTGTGTCAGGAAAGTAAAGATGCATCACGTCTTAAGACGCTAGGGGGAGTTTAAATGCTTGTGAATAGACTGGCGTTGACCTTGATCCTTTTGAATTTTATTTTGCTTTGACAGTAAGAGAATTGTTATTTTGAGTGACATGTTAATAAAATGGCAGTGCCAATGCAAAATATCGCCAAATGTGAAATTTGTTTTGTGATGTTTTCTGAACGCAGAAGTTAAGCACATAACGAACTCAAACAAATGTTTGCTGTTTATGATGATATTATGAATTTAGAGCCACTTAAACCAGGTAGTTAGGGGACAAGATCTTAGAGCAACTAACAGTAGTTGGGACAGATCTTAGGAGCACATAACCGGTAGTTAGGGACAAGATCTTAGAGCAAATAAACAGGTAGTTTGGGACCAATATCTTACAGCCAATTTAACCAGGTAGTTAGGGACAAGTCTTAGAGGCCAACTAACCAGGTAGTTGCGGATCAAGATCTTACAGCCAACTAACCAGGTAGTTAGGGAAAGATCTACA
>JBCFYV010000311.1:0-116347 GCA_039000515.1 Timema cristinae
GGACGCCAAAATTTAAAACACGCCCTCTCAGCCGCAAAAAATCCCAAAAACGTGTTGCTAACATCTTTCTTGAGCTGATAAATTTATTGCAGGGCATGAGATGCTGAAATTATCCTTATCGACACCTTTATTTTTGGCAAATATATCTCTGTAAAGCAGTTTGTTCCGGGAAAACCAAAGCCCTGGGGCATCAAAATGTACTTTCTGTGTGGCAAAAGGGTCTAGCATATGACTTTTTTTTTTTTTTATTACCAGGGGCAACAACTGAGTTCAAAGAGCCTTTATTGAAGTCTTTAGCAAGGTTCCACAGTAGTTCGCAGTGGCTCAAAGAATGATTTGTAGAAAAAGGGAAAATAAAAGCTGTTCTTTGATAATTCTTTTACCATACAAGTTGTTTCAAGCACTAAAACAAGCAAACATTGTTTTTTTGTGGAACTGTTGGGGGTTAACCGTTTGCTAATCTCCTTTTATTCCCAGACAAAGGCTTTGAAAAAAGAATTAGGATATTCAGAGGAAATCTGCAGCACTGTGATGTAACTCTAGTAAAATGGGGTTGACAACAAAAACAGTTGTTTTGGATTCAAATTTTTTGGAAAAGGAAGCATTGACGAGTTGAGCGATGGGATAAGAAGAAAAAAAATTATGTATGAATTAATCGACAGAGGTTGTAAAACTTTATAACCATTTATGGGTGGTGTTGACCTTTCGACCAGTTAATTAGTATACCGTACTACCTTTTTATAAGGCTCCAATAAATAAAACAAATGTTTTATTTTCTATTTATATTATTTATATTTATATATATATATAATAATATTATTATTTATATATATTTATAATTTTTGCATTATGAGGTGTTTTTTGGGGTGTTTTTAACATGTATATTTTTTCTCAAAATGTCCTACTTTTCCTACCTTTGACAAACCTAAAATTGCTATGAGGCCTGACTTTTCAATGATGACAAAATTAATATTGTAAAATTATTCTATGTAATTTTTTTTAAAAAAGAAAAAGCACCTAATTCATTCGATAGCGTTTGCCATGTAGTTTAACATTGGGAAGGGGGGGGGGAGGCTTCAATTTGATTTCTTGTGTAGAATACCCGTAGCTTCAACCGTTTAAAATAGAACCATTTCCTTTTTAACAAAAAAGCCTAGTTCTTTTAAATTATTTAAGTATGGTTTTATTAAAAACACTTTGTCCAATTATAATGAAACAGCTAATTAGATTGTCCACACATTTCGATAAAAACTTTGGAAAAGTTGTCTCAATAATTGCATCAAGATTTATTTTGTACGTGATATTTGTTTCATCACAATATTTGGTTTTTAACTTACTATTTTTTAACCAAAGCCTTAACAAACCCTTTTTGTGTGAATAAATAAAAATGTCTGATAAACTCTGTTTATAAAATTTTTTTCAGAGGGAATTGAAGGATCAAGATAGCCCTAATAGGCCAAAAAAAAGAATCTATATGGACCCTGCTTCAAAATAGTGTTTTTGAATATGCATTCATTTATTTTAGATGCCTAAATAATGTATTTAAGTATCCTGTAATTTAATGAAAAATATTTTGTTGTGCTTTAAAGGTTTTGGGTTTTTTTTTTTGCTTGTTTTTTGTGGGATGTTTTAATATAATAAAAATACTAGGCCTAACTAGTCCATTTGTGTACTAAAATATTTTCTGGTGCCATGTTGTGACATTAAATTTGAATATCAAATTCTATATATTCTTCTGGTAATATGGGGGATTTCTTAAAAAAAAAATTAATTAAACAAAAATATTAATTTTTTACGTACAAGTTTGTATCAATGGATTTTTTTTTAAAAATGGTTTAAAAATTAAATTTTTCACTTTATGACATAAAAAAAAGAAAATAATCTCTCCCCCAGCGCACACTGTTCCAAAAAAAGAAAATTTGATTTTTTTTTTAAACATTCAGGAAAAAACCACCATTTAGTTCACGAAACCAAGATTTGAACCTTTAATTTCACTGTCCTGGCAGCCAGTCAACACGAGACCAACATGTTGTTGCTACCCACCGAGGGGGTTTAAGGATTAAACCCTAGTAAACTAAAAGTTAGGCCTTTTTTGTAATCTTAATTTTAATTTTTAGACTTGGTCGGACCTCAAAGAGAGACAAATAAAAAGGCGGGATTATAAACGATGCTACAAGGAGGATGGAGGAGGTCACCCCTGATGAAAATCTAACCCAAATACAAAAAAGAATTGGGGGCTACCTTGGTAGGTACCAATTGAAGGAATTGAGTCGGCACTAGAAGTCGGTTGTAAGTTTTTGTTCAAAAATTTCCCCTTTGCAAAAAATATTAAAAAAATATATCAATTTGATTTAGGAGAGAAGGAACTATATTTTAGGCAGTAATACAAGTTCTATCTAAGTCAAGAAGTAATTTTGTAGATATCATCAATACTTTTAAAAATAATACTTTTTGATGTATTAAAAATGTTTTAATGTTTACTGCAAAAAGATATTTTATTTCATAAAAATTTCTTCTTACAAGTTACAATTTACCAAACAGTTTAATATTAGAAGACCAGACTTTACCAATGGATAATTAGTATATATTTTTTTTTATAAACAATAAAATGGGATATACTTGTAATTTGGAATTTTTTTTAAGCAAAACATAGGTTTTTTCATTGAAAAAATAAATGTTCTATGTTAAATTACATTTTATCTAATTTTCTTAAATACAACAGTAAAAATATAGGAAATTTAGGAATAAAAATAATCAAAAACACTAAATATGGGGTTTATTTTTTAAAAATTAAATGCTTATTGATGTGAGTTTTGCAGGATTTTGTTTGAGATTCTAGTAACTATTATATGTTTTTTATTCACATAACCTAAAATTTATTTTTTAATTTTACTTCCAACTTGTTTAAAAGTATTTAAGAAATGGCAGAGCCGGCTAACCCACCAAAAAGTTGACATTTGCGTATGGGCTCTATTTGAGGGTGAAGTCGAAGCAGAATTGGGGAGGCAACTGAGAGTGTTCCGATTCCAAAAAAAAAAGTACAGTAATGAAGGTATAAAATTATTTTACACTAAGAGCTCTGATTTAAAATTTAAAAGCAAGTACTTGAAAGACCTTTAGACGAATGTTAAAAATTTTCCTTCCACTAAGCTTGGATGAACTTAATTATATTTTAAAAGTCTTATTGATTTAATTTTAGTACAGTTTAATCTGCTTTGGCTTGAGTGTTTCTTGTGTGCCCTTGTATTTGGTTAAAAAAATTGCCTTGATTTCTTGATGCTGTTGTTTTTGCCTCAGAACTTTACTTTCTAATAATCGTTATTTTTTTCAAAGGTAGTCATTTTCGGGAAAAGAGCTCGTCTATCAAAACTTCAAATAGTGGAGGCCTTGTTGATTTGAAGGCAATAAGGACCGTAGGTCTGAATAAGATTGGAGATAATTTGGGAAAATTGCAGATGCATTATTAGATTTTAAAATAAGTAAAGATTAAGTTATAAATGCTCTATCTTTGGCCAGCAGTTTGCACACTATGTATTGTCTTCTAGCTATTTTTATATTTAGTAAATGTATGTGTCTTTTAGCAGTAAAAGACTTTTGAAAATTCAATCATAAAAAACAGCCCTATTATTTTCTGCAGCGATGTCACTATATCTATTTTTATTCGATTCTCTAACATTTCCTATTTATTTCATTTTTTTTTCTGAACTCTTACATTAACAACTTATGACACTTCTAGGATGGAAAAAAAAAAGTATTTTCACCTAATAGTGTCATTAATTGAACCAAAACATTTAAGCAATTAACAGGTAATAAGCTATTACTACTCATTCTGGATTTTTTTTCCGTTTTGCTTAGTTGTCAGTACTTTCACCGAGATCTAAGAATTGTATATATCGAGAATCGTAAATATTAAGATCGATTATCAATGCTTTCGATACCAATAGTAACAAAGTTTTACATTCCTAATTTCTGTTAAATCTTTATTAAGTAATTCTTGTTCTATACATTCAGCAACATAGTCTTCATAAAGCTTATTAAAGTGTTTTGTTTATCGATGTAACTATTCTTCGTACTTTATACATGTTTTAGATAATTTTTTCTAGTGAATCTGATATCTTGAATACAATAATTTTTTATGCCGTTTATTTTTATTTCCTTATTCTTGGACAGGAGGTAACTTTAGCAAACACCTGACCAGTGGTGACAAATTTGTTGGGGGATAATAGGGTTAGAGCAGGGGGAGGAATCAAGATGCAAGGCACCCTATAAATACTTTTCCTCTGGATTTATTTCATTATACCCAAAATATTAAGAAACACAAATTAACAGGTTGATTGTTCAGATTTACACATTAAATAAATGGTTATATTACATTTAGTTTACTGAAAATTGAATGTCAACAATAAAATAAATTAGCTTACACTAGAAAAAACCATCCTTTATATTGAATTATGATTATAATCTTGGAAAACTTAAAATGCAGTTTCAAATCATCTACACATTTCACCAAAGTTAGGTGATACAACACTATTTTACCATAAGAGACAAAAAAAACTACACAAAAAAAGGGTTATGTACAACAGACCAATTTATCTGCCAATATAAACAATGTTTATTAGTCAAGAAAGGTATAAGATATAAAACAATGTAAAGAGGTTTTCCCTTAAAGAGATAATAATACACAATATAGTTAAGTTACAAAAAACTTTGTAAAAGGCTTTCCTTTCTTAATTATGAAATTGGTGATATAATAATATTAAGTTAACTTTAGTATGATGAAAATTTCTAAACCTGCAAGTATATTTTAAAATAATTTACAAAAACAAAGAAACTAAATAAGAAGTCAAATAAATATAATGCATGCTATATACAACCTTAAAATTAACAACCGTTTCAAGTCTGTGGCCAAGTCAGTTTAGTTAAAATGCCTCCATCGTCCTCATCCTGCCACTATTCTTCCCCCTTAAATTTATTTCATTCTTTCACTTGATACTTTGTTATTTGCTCCTCCCATTTATTTCTTGGCTTCTCTTGCATGTTTTCCCCTAAATATTTAATTCATTTTTGAAAATAAAATCTTTTAAAAATGTTCAAATATATTTTTGCAACTAACCTAGTGAAAATGGAACAGAGTTCTAATACTATTACAAATATTAGGCTTGTTTGGAACGAGGGTGTCCAGAGCACAAAACAGGTGTTCATATAAATAAAACTAAGTGAGAAAGGCACATATTCATTCAGTTCGATTGGTTCTCGATGGGTTCAAATCATATCTATGTTTGTAGACAGATAAAATAAAGTAAACACTTTAAAAAAATTCTGCATCAAAAGTTCATATATTTGTAGCGTGTCAATCACACAGAGTGAACAGCTACAATTAAAAATCAATATTTTTATAATTTATGCAAGAAAGAGACTATGTTAATTGAATCTACCGTGAAGTTTATTTTCTTGCCGTGTTGCAATCTAATAAAATTCGTTATCTCCATACATTCAAAACACGTGGTTGGTACAAAATATCGTCCTTTTATAAATACTGTACTAGATATCAAAGAAGGGGATTAATATTATCGTATTTATGAATAAAATAACTTAACGCATACCTGTTCCCGTTGGATGGAGCCGGATAAAATTTTATACATTTGCCATGCTGTCTTCGAGAAAATGTAATAAATAACATTCTATATCACAAATTTCTCGTTAAAATAATATCTGATCCTAAATTAATATATGAAAACAGATATATTTAAAAAAATATGCTCTTGTTTCTACTCACCGTATTAAGGATGTCCTCAGATTCTCTGGGCAGGATGGTTAGGAGGAAACAGTCAAAGAACAACAGCATGGCCGCTTCAAAAATACGTATGTTCACTTACACCTCACACACGCCAAGAAATCTAGGATGGACTCAACCTCGAGACCCCTGCTGCCAGATGTTGCCTAGCGGGTGTGTCTACGAACCTTACCTTTACCTCACCCCGCAAGCTGTTCACCCTCATTTGTTTCCCTTTCACCTTGCCTTCATCCTTCTCCTTCTATATATTTCTGAGTTTATCACCTTTTCTTTGCTCCATTCGATCAGATTTTGAACTATATATTATAAAAGACCACCAGTCAGATCACATTACAGACCCATTCTACAGCGCCGAGCATCGAAGAAGGAAACTCTGCACCGTCTGTAACGAAGAAGAGCGACATCCATGGAGCTTGGGTCGTCAGATCCACCACCTCGTGGCTAGGACGCCATGTCTAGGGTATTTAAGTATCCTGCTGCCGTCGTCAAGTCCTTAAGACTTGGGGGTCTAGTTTTTGTTTTTAAAACAAACTAGACAAAGTAGTTTTAGATTTAAATTCTATATTTATTTGAGAAGAAGTTTGTTTTGTTTTAAAAATGATGTCTAATGGATAGCTAATCCGGGAAAGTTTTGGTTAATTTCAAGATGGGGATATTTTAGTTGATTCTTTAAATATTGTGTCTTGTAGTCTGAAAGACAAATCCGGTTCTAGTGACTTAGTTAAAGTCAAGTCCTGGCCGCTTTGTATGTATCCTTTTAATGATGTATTTACATTATGAGCCTCTGGCTTAGAAAGTTTTAATGTCCTAGTTTTTGACTTATAAAAATACTTCACAAGTTCCATTAATCTTTTTGAATCAAAGTTCTTCTGACGTCTTGTACGTCGTGACCATCAGTTCAAGTTATGAACGGCTACTTCCAGGTTGTCGGTTTAATTCTTATTACTGTTCAATTGATAGATACCAATGTTTTGGGTGGCCAAGTAGTTATGCTTCACGTACTGTATTAGTTTGGTTGCACAACCCAGGAAACTGCTCTAAGAGTCATAGTGGGTTCGCGCAAAATATACCCTTTTTCTTTGCCTTTTAATTGACTCCATCATTTGAGTTGGTCTCAATGCACTTGCTATTAAAACTTTATGTACTATCGAAGGCTCCGGTAGTACCCAAAGGGGAATATGACCGGCCATAGTACCTATTTGTTGACACTGTTTTATTAGCTTCTACTGCTGTTTAAAGAAACAGATTTTCCTGATTATTCTAAATGTTTAATGGATATTATTATGAAAGCCTAATCAAGCAAAACTGTTTAAGTTTCATGCATATCTTGTTCACTATCCCTGTTAGTTAATTATATTATTACTCTCCTTTTTAGAAATCTTCTACCTGGGTCGGGCGACTGCACTGCCCTTGTACCCACTGTCAATACTTTCTTATTCTCAAGCCTAATTGTTAAATCAACCTCAAATGTATCACTTTCAATATCATTGAAATCTTCATTCTTTAATATCTTTATTGTTTAATAAATCTATCTATTTTTAATCTTTTATTCTTTACTATTAAAATTATGTAACCCTAGTAGAGTTAAGACCTTACATATTCAATGAAGTTCACTTTGAATTGAAGCTAGTAAAGCTTTTTAAATAAATGGTACAACACATTTGTACAATAGTCTCAATAATCCAACCTAAGCGAGACCGACAGGTGATCAGATTATTGAATTATTATTTTAATTATTATTTATTATTGTTTAACGGCCCATCGACACTCTAGGTCATTAGGGCCTTGAAATATATTAAAAACATAATAAAATCCCCATAGGGGAAAGAGATAAAACATTCACCATCTGAGACACTCCATTGGAGTGCTCAAATGGACTCTGGTATAAATTAAGTTATTTACACCTGCTAAAAAAAACACAAGTGTATCACTCCAATAAAAAGACAAAACAAACATATTTAAAATTATAATACGTTAAAAAAGAAAAAACAACATGTTAAAAAGATCTCAATATGAGATAATATCCAAAAGAGCCACTTTATAAAAGTGACTCAAATGGCATTAAAAAGATCCGCCTGGCGTATAAAACGGAGTAAACAAATAACTCCATCCGCACTATCGCGTAATAAAAAACGTAAGTCACCTTTAAAATCAAGAGCCAGCGGATAGGGGCTAGTTTGCGACACTCCACCAAAATGTGATGCACACTAAGGGGAGTATCACAAAACTCACACATGGAGGTGGATCCCCCTTAGTAAAAAATATGGGCAATGAAGTATGCCCGACGCGGAGTCTCGTTCACGATGACCTCCTCTCTTCTAGACTTTCGTATAGAAGAGGGCCATCGCGACACACCGTCCCTGATGGACCGTAGCTTGTTCTGAGCAGGGTCGAGACCCACTGCTCGTGCCAGGTGCGTAAGACTCCACGCCGAACATAACCCTTAAGATCTAAAAAACATGACACCCAGACTCGCCTCCGGAGGCAAGCTCGCTGCCTCCTTGGCTGCCTGGTCCGCCAGTTCATTCCTGGAAGACCAGCGTGACCAGGAATCCAGCAAAAAGGCGAGCCGGGTGCTTAATGAATCAATTTTTAAAATTTGTTCATGAATCATCTGCACGAGGGGATTCCAGGATTAAAGTGCGGACAAAGCAACAGAGACTCATGGAATCCGTGCAGATGAGAACAGAACGGTGACTATTTCGATATATAAAACACAAAGATTTAAAAATGGCATACAATTCAGCCGTCAAAACACTGGTTTTTTTAGGTAAACCAAATTTTAAAAATTGGATCCTTCCACAACAAAAGCACATCCCACGGAGGCTCCAGATTTAAAGCCATCAGTGTAGATTCGCTCAAATCCGTGAAAGCGAGTGGAGAGGAGCTCATTAAAGGTCCTCTCATATACAAAGTTTGGGGTGGTAGCTTTTGGGAACTTGGCAAGATCAAAATGGCATTTCGGAGAGCGTATTTTCCAGGGAGAAAACTCGACCTGGTGATATGGGATAGCCTTTGGCAGCACTATCCCACACGTGTCGAAAACCGATAGCATCCGGATCCCAACCGGCCTTGTACTACGCCATTTGGTTTCATACAAGACACGGTTAGGGGGATGAAAAAACAGGGCGATAGGCAACATGATCTGGCATGCAGTGCAGTTTGGACACGTAAGATGCCAGGAGGTAAGACCGCCGGTAAGAAAGAGGGGGCTCACCGGCGTCGGCACAGATGCTGACGACTGGACTTGGTACGAAAGCACTAGTAGCCAGTCGAATGCCAGCATGGTGGACGCTATCGAGCATCTTTAACGCCGAGGGCCTAGCGGAACCATAAACAAAACTGCCGTAATCAAGTTTTGATCTCACCAAGGCTCTATAGAGGCGCATCAAGGTTTCCCTATCCGCACCCCAGGACCAACCACTAACCACTTTGAGCAGGTTTAGTGCTTTTATAGACCTCGCTTTCAAGTCTTTGATGTGGGGGATCCAAGTTAATTTAAAATCAAATAAAAGTCCCAGGAACCTTACGGTCTCGGGAGACAGGTAAAACAACGTTGTTAATTAAAATATTGGGGGCTGGCTGTATTCCGCGTAATCTATGGAAGTGGACGACAGTGTCTTGGCCGCAGAGAAGCGAAAGCCATTACGAGATGCCCACAACCATAGATTGTTTACAGCGAGTTGTATCTGTCGTTCAGCCCTGTGGAGACTTGATGAACTGCAATAAATTGCGTAGTCATCCACAAAAAGGCATGAACGAACAGGTAAGCGCACGTTGTCTACGATGCTATTTATCGCAATAGCGAACAACGTACAGCTTAAAAATATACCCTGAGGCACCCCATTTTCTTGAATTAAATCATCGGATAAGGTGTTGTTTAACCTTACCCGGAAGTGTCTATTCGACATAAAATTAGATATAAAAGAAGGAAGGGTTTCCTAGAAACTCCCATTAAAAAGTGTTTTCAAAATGCCGTACCGTCAGGTGGTATCGTACGCTTTCTCCAGATCGAAAGAAGACAGCCAGAAGATGCTGCTTATGGAGAAAAGCGTCACGAATAGCCGTCTCTAGACAGACAAGGTGATCCACCGTGGATCGGTTACGGCGAAAACCACATTGAATATTAGATAGCAGATTGCGGGATTCTAAATACCATATAAGTCGCTTATTAATTATTTTTTCCAATTTTTACATACACAACTAGTTAAAGCTATCGGTTATAGCTAGTTGGCTCTAATTTATCCTTGCCATTTTTTATATATGGGTATAACGCTTGCTTGCCCTCCATAGTGAGGGGAACGTCTGAGATTCCCAAACACTATTGTAGAGGTCTAAAAGAAATGCCTGTCCGGCAGGGGGCAGCTGACGCAACATCTCGTAATGAATGTCGTCTGAACCAGAGGCTGTGCTGCCGGCCTGGGACAGGGCGTAGGTCAGTTCATCTTTGGTAAAGGGGGAGTTATAATCCTCCCCCCGACTTTGGCCAAAATCAATAGTAAGGCGCTCGATGCTGAGCTTATGCACCGCGAACTCGTTAGAGTAGCTCGCAGTGCTAGAAATATTGGCGAACATCGAGCCCAATACATTGGCGACCTCCATAGGGGAGGAGACAAGTGAACCGTTTGACATAAGTGCGGGTATATTATAAATGGTATTTTTGCTATACGTACTTTACGAATTGTGATCCCAAACCTTGCTTGTGGGAGTGGAAATAGTTAGGGTAGAAATAAACTGTCTCCAAGACTCTTCTGCTTTTCTCGAATGATACGGCGAGCTCTAGCACGTAGAATCCGGAATGACTCCAGATTCTCCGAAGTAGGACGTCGATGAAAGAGACGTAGGGCCCTTCGACGGTTAGAAATAGCCAGCCGGCACTCCTCGTTCCACCAGGGAACAGGACGGTGGCGCGGGTTTGGCGAGGATTTAGGGATGGATGCCCTCGCCGCCGCGATGACCGTCGAAAGTAAAATGCCCGGCCTTAATATCGACGTCAGGATGTTGGGAATTCACCAAATACAGCGAGTTCGCGGAATCTATCCCAGTCAGCACGTTTTAGCACCCATGGGGTATCCGCGCTGTATGGGAGGATCTTCAAGTGTTGAGAGCAGAATGGGATAATGATCACTGCCACATAGGTCCGAGTGGACTCCCAAAGGAAGTGGGCAGCGATCCCGGGACTACAAAATGTTAGGTCGATGGCAGAGGATACACCATTAAAGGTAGAGAAGTGTGTCTGGGTCCGGTGTTCATTAACACCAGGTTTCCCGAGAGAAGAATATCCTCTACCATCCTCCCACGTGCGTCAGTAATATTGGACCCCCACACCAGGTTATGCGCATTAAAGTCCCCAAGATGATATAGGGGGCGGGAAGTTGTATAAAGAGGGCCTCTAGGGTCCTCTTAGGAACACGCTCTCCCGGTGGGAGGTAGATGCAACATATTGTTACCTCCAAAGGGAGGGAGACTCTGACATCAATCACTTGGAGATCAGAAACGATATTAATATTTGTGTGTATATATTTGCTTCGTGCGAATATAGCCACACCTCCGCTATGCCCGATCAAAGAAAGGCTTGTCGGTACGATACACATCGTACCCACGAAGCATCGGGTTGTCATTTGGGCGGAAGTGGGTCTCCTGCAAACACAAGATGGAAGGATGCAGGGAAGAAATTTGTTGTTTAATTTCATCTACACGAGCATAGAAACCCCTACAATTCCATTGTAGTAGCGTCATAATTAGTTAATATAATATTTAGTTATCCTCGCAATCCATGTCACTATCCCTTAATAATAAAAATTGGTTTAGGGCCTTTTTAGGTCCTCTTGCCTTTCCCAGTCTCTCCTGGACCTCCCGCTTCAGGAGAGGCTTCGCTTTATTTTGGAGAGACTGGGTAGTCGGATCCTTGCGCGAAGGCTTTGTTAAGGCCTTCGAGGCTTTTTTAATATTATTTATTTCGGCGGTCACTCGCTGGTCCTTCTTCAAGGCACCAGTGGGACTCGCCTTTACGGCCTCACCTGTTTCGCCACTCATCCCGGCCTCTGGAGGCACAGAGGCCAGAGTGAGCGACTCAACAGTGGCCGCATGCAATTTATTTCCCCGAGGAGGGCTCGGGGGAGTTCCCCGAGAGGGGCCCAGGGGAGTTCCCGAGGGGGTCTCCTCGGCGGTACAGGTGGTGGAGGCGACTGTTGTGAGGGTGTCGCCACCTGTCCTATATTTCGCATCACCATTGTTGATGTGGTTTTTTTGTTGAGTCTCGAATAGAGACGAGTGGCACAGGTCGTGTAGAAGTCTTTGCAATATTAACTGCGCAGTGGCAGTTAGGGCAATTTATATTTTGGCTAACAATTTGGCTGTAGGAACTTTGAAATACCGGAGCTTGTAGTGCAGTATACTCTTTGCGTGCCTGGGCATAAGGGATCTTCTTTTCTGTTTGGATCTCCAGGACTTTTTTCTCTACTTTCCAATTCGGACAGGACCGAGACCAGGCAGAATGAGGACCCTTGCAATTAATGCAGAATTTAGGAAACTCGCATGGTTGTTCGTGAGCCTCCTGTCCACAATCTGCACAGGTTGGCTTACCACGGCAACGCAGCTTCGTATGCCCGAATTCCTGGCACTGAAAACAGCGCCGAGGGTTGGGGACATACGGCCGGACCCTAAGCACGTGGAAACCAGCTCGGACCTCCTTTGGTAAGGAAGGAGTGGCAAATGTTAGGATATAACTGTCAGTATTCTTCACTACATCGTTCCTTTTGATGGTAATCCTATATACTTCGTTGACATGTTGAGGGGAAAGCTCCTCACAGATGTCCTCAATGCTTACGCAGTCGAGGTCATAGCAAGTGACCACTCCCTTGCAAACATTGAGGAACCTGTGCGGTTCCACCTTCACCTTTAAATGATTCGAGGGGCTCAACGGTTATGGTAGTTATTGCCATTATTTACGCTGTCTGAAGGTCATTTTCGGTCTGGATCATTATTGTGCCATCGCGCAGTTTTCTTAATTGAAACCCCAGACTCGGCAGCTCCACTAATCACTCTTTCGAGGACAAATGGGCTGACACGCCTGAGGTTCTCATTTTCTTCTATTCGAGACATTACCAGGAAGCGGGGCTGGGGCCTCACCATTCTTGGATTTTTTCAATTAAAGGGCTGGACGGCCTTACCCGTTTCCGCCTCTTATCTATATTACGACCCTGCGAGGGGCCGGGCAGACAGTTGCCAGCGTGTTTGGCAGTACGTTGCCAGCGGCGACAATGTTGTCGGCCATGCCATGATTGGGGACAACCTACACAATACTCGGATCGTAGACCCAGGGTGATCCAAGTTGGTTCTACCACATATGGCCCTGTTAACTGTCCCGGCGAGAGGCTCTATACGACGCTAGACATGACAACCTTCGCATAGAGCATCGCCGAGACAGAGGTCGTCGCAGCAAGTGTGTGTAGGAAAGTGCCAATTTTACGTCCGGGCCCTCATGAACGCAACCGATCTTTTCCCAAAGTAGGGTACCCGGTTATTGTCATCCTTAAGGCCCTTCTACTAAGGTATTGCAACCGGCGCACTTTCATTTAGGAGCTCAAGGCAGTGGTATCCAATAGTAAACAGAGAAGAACCGGGTTAGTTGCCAAGGTCGTCAACGGAAAGGCCAAAGGCCTCTGTGCAGGATGAACGGGGGGGAAAGGAGGAAAAAGGTAAGGGTAGATAAAGCGAAGGGGAAGAGTGAAAAAAAAGGGGGGAATGTGAATGAAGAAGAAAATGATGTGAAAGGAAAGATATAGGATAGGTTTGTCCCACACGAGGTACGTCCTGCACAGAAGCCTCCCCTTTTAGTCGCTTCTTACGACAAGCAGGGGTTACTGCGGGACTATTCTAAACCCCGTCCCGCAGGGGGACCTCCCTTGAAAACATTGAGGAACCTGTGTGGTTCCACCTTCAACTTTTTGAGGGGCTCAACGGCATTATATTTATTGCCATTATTTTCGCCGTCTGAAGGTCATTGTTAGTCCGGATCATTATTGTTCCAAAACGAAGTTTTCAATTGAAACCCTATACTCGGCAGCTCCAATTATCACTTTTTTGAGGACAAATGGGCTGACACGCCTAAGATTTTCATTTTCGTCTACTCGAGACATTACCAGGGAGCGAGGTTGGGCCCTCACCACTTCCTGGACTTTTTCCATTAAAGGGCTGGACGGCCTTACCCTTTCCACCTCTTATCAATATTACGACCCTGCGAAGGGCCAAGCAGTAAGTTGCCAGCAGAATTTGGCAGTACGGTTCTAGCGGACAGTAAGGTGTCTGCTGCAACAATGGAGGTGGCCATGCCCTTTTTGGGAACAACATGCACAATACTCAGTTCGTAAATCCAGGGTGATCCAAGTTGGTTCTACCACATGTGGGTGGTGAGTGCTTAATTTGTGGTATTTGTGTTAATTTGTGTCCTTTTTAGGTGCCGTGGAGATAAGGTCTTTCTGGTGAGTCAACAGATTTTTGAAGTTAAAATTTAAGTTTTTGGTTCTGAGTTAGGAGTTAAAATAGGTATTATTAGGTAGCTTAGAACTAGTACTACAAGCTCTAAAAATTTGGATAGGTGTTTACTAGGGTTTTTCTTGAGTAAATTGTGTTAGAAGTACAAGAGTAATTGGCAAGGATTGTGATTTTTGGCTTTGTTGATAAATAATTGGAATTAGGTGAATAGTTAGGGGTAACTTGCATAAGTAAAAGTAAGAGAGTGTTGCTAGGAAGGTTTCTGTAAAATTTTAGACAGATAGGTTTGATTTAATAAGAGTTATTTAAGGAAATAGGCGAGTTTGGACTTTAACTTTTCTAGGCTATTGCAGAGGTAGTTTTGTTAATAGTGAATTAGTTTGAAGGTTTAGAGAGTTTAGGCATTTAAATTAAAGCTTCATTACATTGCTAGGAAGGGTTTAGTGCAGGAATTATCAAAATTGGTTAGATATTGGTTGAGATAAGTGTATTTGTTGTTGTGGACTTTAACTTTTTTCTGTGTTTTCAGCCACTTCAAACAGGTATCTGTTTATAATACTGTCATTTTTGTAGTTAGAGGTTACATTTATCTAAATTAAAGTTGTAACTAGGTGGTAGGAGTGTTTTAAAGTAGGATTTGTTGAGATCGGTTAGCAATTTTTTGAGATAAGTTAACTTTTGTGAATAGTAGGACTTGTAATTTTTTTCAGGAGTCTGTGATAGGAATTGTTAAATATCAGGTTAACAGTTAGTACTAGAGGTTTGTTTCATCTAAACTAAAGTTGTAGAGTGTTATTAGGCAGCTTTTAAAGTAAGAATTGGTTAATTTGGTTTAATAGTTTTTGAGATATTGTTGTTTTTGTGTATTGCTGGACTTGTATTTTTTCAGGAAGGTGCATAGGAATTGTTAAATAACAGGCTAATTGACAGTGCTAGAGGTTTATTTTATTTAAATTAAAGTTGTAAAGTGTCACTAGGCAGCTTTTAAAGTAAGAATTGGTTAATTCGTTCAAATAGTTTTTGAGATATTGTTATTTTTGTGAATTGTTGGACTTGTAAAATTTTTTAAGAGGTTGTGATAGGAATTGTTAAATATCAGTTTAATTTTTAGTGCTAGAGGTTTGTTTCATCTAAACTAAAGTTGTAGAGTGTTATTAGGCAGCTTTTAAAGTAAGAATTGGTTAAATTGGTTTAATAGTTTTTGAGATATTGTTGTTTTTGTGTATTGCTGGACTTGTATTTTTTCAGGAAGGTATATAGGAATTGTTAAATAACAGGCTAATTGATAGTGCTAGAGGTTTATTTTATTTAAATTAAAGTTGTAGAGTGTCACTAGGCAGCTTTTAAAGTAAGAATTGGTTAATTCGGTTAAATAGTTTTTGAGATATTGTTGTTTTTGTGAACTGCTGGACTTAGAATTTTTTCTTAAGTAGTTGTGATAGGAATTGTTAAATATAAATTTAACTGTTAGTGTTAGAGGTTTATTTCACCTAAAATAAAGTTGTAGAGTGCTACTAGGCAAATTTTAAAGTAAGAATTAGTTAATTTGGTTAAATAGTTTTTGAGAAATTGTTGTTTTTGTGAATTGCTGGACTTTAACTTTGTTTCTTTAGGGGCTCTGTTTCTACACAAGTTTGTTTCAGGGTCTATTGTTGCAGGATGTTTTCCAAGGTTGTTAGGAATGAGAAGGGAGAAGAGACGCCGCCGTTTGGGACGCCCAAGGGGGGTGAGGCCTCTCCAGTCGTTCGACTGGATCGGATGGACTTCCGCCTTTGGTGTTTACCCGGGAGCCACACCACCTGGGCTGAGCGTGGAGGGACTCTGAAAGAAGAGAGGAATCAGCGAGGACGAGGAGGAGAGGGATTTGGAGGTCACTGCGAGGAGGAAGACTGGCGAGGTGTCTGCTGGATCCAGGGGACAGCGGTGTGTGTCGCGGACCTGGAGCGCCTGATCAGCAGCTTGGTGAAGTCCAAGAGGGCGGTCACTGTGGCGCAGGCGGAGATCCTCCACTCAAGCGTTGCTGAGATTGGAGGATGTTTGGAGAGACTCGCTGAGGAGGTGGCCTTCTGAAGGGCCGGCTTCGCGGGAGGGAGGAGATGAGGGAGGAGGTGATGGGACTGCTGAGGGAGTGTGGGCGACTGTGTTTTCTGGTTTCAGGTCGGAGGCGCAGAGGGACCGAGGGGAGGATCAGGCGATGGAGACCGGCGGTGGAGAGAGCTACGCTGTGAAGGCGGCTAGGAAGCAGGGGCCACTGCCACCCAGGCCGCCGAGGACTCCCAAGCTGTCTGGGAAGACTGGAAGGATCGTGGAGCGACCCAAGGCCCTCCTCTTCTTCCCTGAGGATGAGAAATCGGAGCAGACCAGCCAGCAGACCAAGGAGAAGCTCCTGAGTGCTATCAACCCTGGAGCGGTGGGGATCAAGGTCCGGAACGTGAGAAAGATCGGGAAGGGCGGAGTGCGGTGGAGACCAAGGACGAGCGATCGCGGACCGTCCTGGAGGGGTCTGCTCAGGTAAAGGCGAAGGGCCTGAGGGTCGAGAACCCGAAGGTCACTAACCCCAAGGTTTTGATTTATGATGTCCCCAGGGAGCTGTCTGAGGAGAAGGTCAGGGAGGCGATCCGGACCCAGAACTTCGACGGGGAGATCTCAAAGGAGGAGTTCGACAAGGGGTTCGGGAAACACTTCAAGGTCGGCAGGAAGAACACCGCCGACAACCACTGGGTCTTGGAGTGTGCCCCGGAGATTCGAAATCGGCTGAGGAGCTCCAGTGGAGTATACATACAGTGGAGCTTCTGCAGATTAAAAGATTATAACTCTGTTTCCAGGTGTTACAAGTGCCAGAGCTTCGGACATATTGCCAAGTTTTGCAGGTCTCCGAGGGAGATCTGCTCGCACTGCGCGGGAGAACATCCTCGCGCCACCTGCCCCAAGAAGGACTCCCCGCCGGCGTGCGCGAACTGCATGAGGTTTGGCAAACCCTATGCGCATGGAGTGAGCGACCGCGACTGCCCAGCGTACGTAAGGGCCGTGCAGAATGGGATAAACCGAACTAAATATGGTTAATATTTCACAGCTCAATGCTCAGCGGTCCATAATGGTCATGGACGAGATGAAGAGGACCATCTTGGAGGAGGGGATAGATCTTCTGGCCCTGCAAGAGCCCTATTCCCGGGATGGAGCCATCCCAAGCTGGGGGGGAGGAAGGATGGTCTACGCGAGGACGAGAGAACAGGTTTGGAGTGCGATTTACATCGCCAAGGCTGAGTATGGAGTACTGTTCCTTGCTCATCTGTCAAATGGGTGCTGTACCTGTGTCCAGGTAACTGGCAGGGGCTGGGAGTGTGTTTTTGTGTCCTGTTATTTCAGGCATAGAGACCCCATCGAGCCGCACATTGGTCATCTCAGACATGTGCTGCAGGAGCTCAGAGGAAGGAAGGTCATCGTCATGGCGGACGCCAACGCCAAGTCGGTGCTGTGGTTTAGCGGAGAGACGGATGACAGAGGCGCTGTGCTGGAGGCCTTTGTAGCGGAGGAGGACCTGATCGTCGTCAACGAGCCGTCGGAGCTGACGACCTACGACGGAGCGGTTGGTAGAGGCACCAACATCGACGTGACCTTCGCGACGAGGGGGGCGGGGAGATTAATTTTGAATTGGAGAGTTTCAGATGGCAGCAGTAGCGACCACAACCTTATCTCTTTTGAGATAGGTGTCGCACGGAGAGAAGACCATGAGCCGGTCGGCCCTAGGACAAGATATTGTGTAGCCCGCGCTGATTGGAGGAAGTTCCAGCGAGAACTCAGGGCAGAGATGGAGGGGATCGAGGACATCGACGACATCGATGGAAGGGCGGTGGCCCTGACGCAGGCGATGAGATCTGCCTGCGACCGCTCGATCCCGAGGGTGAGGAAACTGGAGAAGAGGGCCGCCTGGTGGACTCCGGCGCTGATGAGGATGAAGAGGGAGGTCACCCGGACCAAGAGAAGGAGGAGGCAGGATGCGGAGGCCGGACGGGCGTATGCGAGGGCCAGGAACGACTACGTGTGGGCGGTGAGGAGAGCGAAGGAGGCAAGCTGGAGAGGGTTCGCCTCCAGCACAGGTAACCGGGACCCATGGGGCTTGGTTTACAAGCTCGCCATGGGTAAGGTACGGCAGGCGCAGGTCGTGGCTGGGCTGAAAGTTGATGGTCTTGTTACAGATGACATAGCTGAGACTTCAAGGGCGGTGCTGAGGGTCATTGTTCCAGATGATGATCCGGCCAGGGACAGTGACAGGCACCGGGTCCTGAGAGAGGAAGCGATGGAGGACTATGCTGGAGCGGATGTCCCTCTCTTTGATAGGGAGGAGCTACGTGACGCAATCCGAAGCTGCCGTAACAAGAAAGCCCCGGTTTGGACCTTCTGACGGCGGAGATCGTGAAGAAATCCTGGAGTTGCATCTCGGAGTATCTGCTGGCGCTCGCCAACCAGATGATGCTGGAGGGTCGTTTCCCCGACCCGTGGAAGGCAGGAGAACTGAGGATACTGTTGAAGTCGCCGGAACGGGACCCGACGGATCCGAAGTCCTACCGACCGTTGACCTTGCTCAACGTGCTCGGTAAGGTGCTGGAGAAGCTGCTGGCTTCTAGACTCTGGGATTATATACAGGTAAATGATGTGCTTAATGACCGGCAGTATGGGTTTCGTCCCGGAAGAGGAACGGTGGATGCTTTGGAGAGGGTCCTTCGCGACGTCTCCGAGAGCGACTGCCGGTACGTGTTGGCCATCTACTTGGACATCTCGGGCGCCTTCGACAGCGCCTGGTGAACGGGGATCTTGGAGAAGCTGAGGAGAACGGGATGTCCGAAGAACCTGTACGAGGTGGTCAGGGACTACTTCAGGCGTAGGACTACTGGGCTGTACCTGGAGCAGACGGAGTCCGTGAAGGTCCTGACTCAGGGCTGCCCTCAGGGGTCGGTGCTGGGTCCGGCCCTGTGGCTACTAATCTTTGATGACTTCTTGAGATTGCAGTTCAGAGATGGTGTCAGCTGCTACGCCTACGCAGACGACGGTCTCCTACTGGTCAGAGGGAACACGCGGATTGAAGTGGAGGCGAGGGCGGAACACGCGCTGAGGACGGTGACTGAGTGGGGGGCTGAGGCCCGCCTTACCTTCTCGAGAGAAAAGACGAAGATGACGCTGTTGAAGGGGAGACTTTCGGCGATGAGACATCCGACGGTGCGAATGGGCGGTGCTCATATTGCCTACGTTAGGGTAAACAGGTATCTGGGTGTACTTTTGGATGAGGGATTGCTCTTTAACGATCATTTTAGGATGATTGCTGGTACGGCGAAGGCGGCGTTCGGGAGGCTCATCCGAGTCTCGAGGACCTCTTGGGGACTGGACTTCACGACTCTGCGGAGGATGTACAGGGCCCTGGTGGAGTCGGTGCTGACCTACGGGTGCGTGGTGTGGCAGCACCGGATGGAGGTCTACAGCAGCAGGATCATCCTACTTAGGGCACAGAGGTTTGCACTGCTAGCGGTTACGAAAGGATACAGTACAGTTTCTCACGATGCTTTGCCTGTTGCAGGGGTGTTGCCGATCGACCTTCTCGTTAGGGAGAGGGCTAGGCGGTTCTGGGCCAAGAAGAACGGACTCGACTTGGAGGAAGAGAGGAGGATCTCCAGAAGAGACTCCCTTGCTGTCTGGCAAGCGAGATGGGACGGGTCCGATAAAGGCAGGGAAACTTATCGGTACTGGCCTTCTGTGCAGGAGAGGATGGAGAGTGGCTGGGTTAGCACCAACTACTATGTGACGCAGTTCCTCACCGGACATGGGAACTTCAACGGGAAGCTTCACGGCTTCGCGCTGAAGGAGAACCCGGACTGCGAGGCGTGTGGAGCCTACGAGGATGCGGAGCACGTGCTGCTGTCGTGTGAGCGGTTCGAGAGGGATAGAAGAATCCTTAGGCTAGAGGTGGGGGATCAGCTGCAGAGGACGGAGATGGTGAGAGATGCCAGGAGCTACGCGTGCTTCCTGAGGTATGCGATGGCGATCGGGAAGAAGGAGCGGCGGATTGGAGGTATACTAGGTTAAGTACACTAACGTCTTTTCCATTTCAGGTTGTGTATACCGGGTATTGTTAAAGTAGACATATGCGTTAGGGGTAGGTTGACGATAGCGTGCTGTTCTTGATGGGGGAGGGGTTAAGGGGTGGTACAGGATAGGGCTGTAGGCTCGAGTCTTGCTCTTGTTGAGGATTTTGTAGGGCTTACTTTTCAAAATTTAAATTGCAATTTTAGAATTGCTTGCACTCTTTGGTTTTAAATTCATTGCACGGAGGCGGTCCTTCAGAAGGGCCGGGGTGGGTACCTCCACGAGGTCCCCGCTGGGCAACGTAGGGTAAAGACTTAGTGTCGATCCTACGGCTGAATCCCACCTCCCCCACGTGGCGAACACCAGCTGCAGGGGGTCCTCCTACTCTCGGATACGGGTGAATGCGTATACGAGGGGTTTTCCTGGGCTCGTTGAAGCGTTACTTGCCCTTGAAGCCGTGGTTGCGCTGCGAAAAGTCTCTGACTTGTGTGCGGCGTAGCGGAAAGAGGTCCCAATTGGGCGATAGAGGGAGTCCTTTCTGTTGGGACGGTGGTGGCCGTTCTTGCAAGCTCAAGTTCTGGGTTACACCTATACTTTCTTGCTCCGGTTTGAACAGTACTTTTAAGTGCTAATCTGCTTTATACTGCCTTAAATTGTGTTTTTATTCTTGTTTATTAGTGTTAAACTAGGTCTGGGGAAAAAATTAGGTTGATTCTTGTCCTTCTGACGGAATAAATTGTGAAATAGTGAACTTAGGATTTTTTCTCTGCTCGCCGCCATCTTGAATCGCACTTCGGTCGTAAAGTTTGTTGTGAAATTGTGTTTATTTTTGGTGATTTAAGTGTTAATTTTGTTGTTAGGGGGTCTTCTACCCTCTAAATAATAGTGGGAAGTGGTATTGTGTGCTCTGTTCGTGGTATTTGTGGTGAAATTGTGTTTTTTCAGGAGCTGCTGGACTTGGAATTTCTGTAAGTAGGTCAATTTTTGTTCCTAAATTGTAAGAGTTAGGGATTGAGTTAGGATTTGTATTAGGTATCATTAGATAGCTGAGGTAATTCTCTGTACAGAGTTAAAATTCAAGTAGGTGTTAATTAGGAATTATTTTGAGTAATTAGTGTCCAAAGTACAAGAGTGATTGGCTAATTTTTGAGGTTCCAGTTTGTTTTGAATAATAATCATAATTAGTGCATAGTTAGGGGTTACTGGCTAGATTAGAAGTTAGATAGTGATATTAGGGAAGTTTGTTGAAAGTTTCAGTCAGTTATTTGGAGTAGTTTAAGAGTTATTTCATAAATTGTGAATTTTTGGACTTTAACTTTTTGGGTCACTTCAGAGAAAGTTTGGGTAACTGTCAGGTAGATTGAGGTTTTAGAGAGTTCTTTTACTTAAATTAAAGTCCCGTATTGTTAGTAGGAAGGTTTTAATAATTAGCTGAGTTAGGACTGTTTTTGTTGATTGTTGGACTCTAACTTTTAACTGTTTTCAGCCACCTCAACAAGGTATTTGTTTATAATTCTTTTCTGATTGCTTTTGGAGGTTTTCTTTATCTAGATTAAAGTTGTAGAATAACGGCAGGAGTGTTTTAAGGTAGGAATTGTTAATATCAGTTAGGTACTTTACGAGATATATTGATTTTTGTTAGCTTTTGGACTTAGAAATTTTTCTTGTGTTTTGATAAGTAATCCTGAATATTAGGTTTGTTGTTAGGAATTGAGGGATAAGTTATTTAAATTAAAGTTGCAGGCTGTTGTTGTGCATCTTTTAAAGTAGGATTTATTAAATTTGATTAAATAATTCTTGAGATAGGTTGTTTTTTGTCTGTTTCAGGACTAACTTTTTCTCTCTGTTTGTTTCAGGTCTATAGGGTTACTGTCTATATTTGTGGTTTTAGGGGTTTTGAGCATTTAAAATAAAGTTGTATATTGATTAAAGGAGTGTTTTTAGGTAGGATTTGTTAAAATCAGATAATAATTAGCTGAGATATCTTAGTTTTTGTTTGTTGACATTTGGGACTTAGAAATTTTTCTTGTGTATATTGATAGGAATTTTTGAATATTAGCTTTTCTGTTAGGAATTGAGGGATAAGTTACTTAAATTAAAGTTGCAGGTTGTTTGTGTGCATCTTTTGAAGTAAGATTTATTGGATTTGATAAAATAATTTGTAAGATAGGTTGTTTTTTGTCTGTTTCAGGACTCTAATTTTTTCTCTCTGTTTGTTTCAGGTTTATAGGGTAACTGGTAGATAAGGGTTGTTATTGGATCTTTCTGCTGCTTTCTTTTATTGTCTTTTTTCAGTGCCTTTGAGCTAAGGATGTTCTCCAAAGCTGCAGACGCCGCCGTTTGGGACGCCGGTTGGGGGTGAGGCCTCACCGGTGGTCCGGTTGGACAGGATGGACTTCCCGCCGTTGACCGTGTCTGGGACTCCGCCGCAGGGACTGAGTGTGGAAGGGCTCAGCTCTTGCAGGAAGAGGAGTGCCAGCGAAGAGGAGGGGGAAGTGGAGGCGAATGTGAGGAGGAAGACTGGTGGAATCTCGGCTGGTTCAAAGGGACAGCGGTGTGTAGCGGACCTGGAGAGGCTGATCGGCTCCATCGTGAGGTCCAAGAGGGTGGTCACCGTGGGACAGGCAGAGACCCTGCAGTCCAGCCTGGCGGAGATCGGAGGATGCTTGGAGTCCCTCGCCGAGGAGGTGGCCTTCTTGAAGGGTCGCCTCAGGGGAAGAGAGGAGATGAGGGAAGAGGTAATGGGGTTGTTGAGGGACTGTGTGGGGGGTTTGATTGCTGATTCCAGGACTGTTGAGAGGAGTGAAGAGCAGATGGAGGTCACCGGTGGGAGTTACGCTGCGAAGGCTGCGGGAGGGCGAGGACCAACGCAGCCTAAGCCCCAGAGGACTCCCAAGTTGACGGGGAAGACAGGGAGGATAACTGAGAGACCTAAGGCCATCCTCCTCTTTCCGGAGGATAAGGAGTCCAAGCAGACGAGTCAGCAGACCAAGGAGAAGTTGCTGAGCTCTGTCAACCCCGGCGCTGCGGGCATCAAAATCCGCAACGTGAGGAAGATTGGAAAAGGCGGGGTCTTGGTGGAGACCAAGGACGAGCGTTCCAGGGCTGTGCTAGAGGAGCAGGTAAAAGGTAAGGGCTGGAGGGTCGAGAATCCTAAGGTGGGTAACCCGAAGGTTCTGATATATGATGTGCCTAGGGACCTGACGGAGGAGGAAGTGAGGGAAGCGATCCGGGCGCAGAACTTTGATGGCGAGATGACTAAGGAGGAGTTCGACAAGGGTTTCGGCAAGCACTTCAAGGTTGGCCGTAAGGACACAGCAGACAACCACTGGGTCCTGGAGTGTGCGCCGGGGATCAGGAACAGGCTCAGGAGCGCCAACGGAGTCTACATCCAGTGGAGCTTCTGCAGACTGAAGGACTACAACTCGGTCTCCCGGTGCTACAAGTGCCAGAGCTTCGGCCACATCGCCAAGTTCTGCAGGTCTCCGAGGGAGGTCTGCTCGCACTGCGCCGGCGAACATCCCAGAGCAGCCTGCCCCAGGAAGGATGCACCGCCGAAGTGCTCGAACTGCATGAGGTTTGGTAAACCTCATGCACATGCGGTAAGTGACCGTGACTGCCCTGCTTATGCGAGGGCAGTGCAGAATGGGATAAACCGAACCAATTATGTTTAAATGTTCGCAGCTCAACGCTCAGCGGTCCATACTGGTCACCGATGAGATGAGGAGGACCATCGTGGAGGAGGGGATAGATCTTCTGGCTCTGCAGGAGCCCTATTCCCGGAACGGTGTTGTTCCAAGCTGGGGAGGGGGTAGGATGGTCTACGCGAGGACGGTAAACCAGGTTTGGAGTGCGATCTATATCGCACGGGCTGAGTACGATGTACTGTTTTTAGCCCATCTCTCTAATGAGTGCTGTACCTGTGCCCAGGTAAGTGGCAGGGGTTGGGTGTGTGTTTTTGTGTCTTGTTATTTCAGGCACAGAGATCCCATCGAGCTGCACATCGGCCATCTCCAGCGTGTGCTGCAGACGCTTAGAGGGAGGAGAGTCATCGTCATGGCGGACGCCAACGCCAAGTCGGTGCTCTGGTACAGCGGAGCTACGGATGAGCGAGGTGCGGTGCTGGAGGCCTTCGTAGCGGAGGAGGACCTCATAGTCGTCAATGAGCCGGCGGAGTTGACGACCTACGACGGCGCAGTTGGTAGGGGCACCAACATCGACGTGACCTTCGCGACGAGGGGGGTGGGGAGACTGATAAGGAATTGGAGTGTTTCAGAAGGCAGCAGCAGCGATCACAACCTCATCACCTTTGAGTTGGGGGACGCTCGGAGAGAAGATCCCGCACTGGTCGGCCCTAGGACAAGATACTGTGTGGCCCGCGCTGACTGGAGGAGGTATCAGCGAGAACTCAGGGCAGAGATGGAGGGGATCGAGGCCATCAACGACATCGATGGAAGGGCGAGGGCCCTGACGCAGGCCATGAGATCAGCCTGTGATCGCTCGATCCCGAGGGTAAAGAGGATGGAGAAGAAAGCCGCCTGGTGGACTCCGGAGCTGCTGAGGAAGAAGAAGGAGGTGGCTCGGGCCAGGAGGAGGAGGAGACTGGATGAGGAGACCGGACGGGAGTACGCCAGAGCAAGGAACGATTACGTCTGGATGGTGAGGCGAGCCAAGGATGCAAGCTGGAGAGGGTTCGTCTCCAGCACAGGTAACCGGGACCGTGGGGCTTGGTCTACAAGCTTACCATGGGTAAGGCACGACAGGCGCAGGTCGTGGCTGGGCTTAGGGTGGATGGTCTTGTTACAGATGACGTTGCAGAGACTGCGAGGGCGGTGCTGAGGGTCATCGTCCCGATGATGACCCTGCCATGGACAGCGGCTGGCATAGGACTCTGAGAGCGGAGGCTACGGAGGACTACGACGGAGTGGATGCCCCTCTCTTTAATAGGGAGGAGCTACACGACGCGGTCCGAAGTTGCCGTAACAAGAAGGCCCCTGGTTTGGATCTCCTGACGGCGGAGATGGTGAAGAAGTCCTGGAGCTGTATTTCTGATTATCTGCTGGTTATTGCCAACCAGGTGCTGCTGGAGGGCCGTTTCCCCGACCCGTGGAAGGCAGGAGAGCTGAGGATCCTCTTGAAGTCACCGGACCTATACCCGACGGACCCCAAGTCTTATCGGCCGTTGACTTTGCTCAACGTGCTCGGTAAGGTGATGGAGAAGCTTCTCGCTCTGAGACTCTGGGACTACATACAGGTAAATGATGTGCTTGATGATCGACAGTATGGGTTTCGTCCCGGAAGAGGCACTGTGGACGCTCTGGGAGGGTACTTCGAGACATCTCTGAGAGTGACTGTCGATACGTTCTCGCCATCTATTTGGACATCTCGGGCGCCTTCGATAGCGCCTGGTGGCCAGCGATCTTGGAGAAGCTGAGAAGAACGAGATGTCCCAGGAATCTGTATGAGGTGGTAAGAGATTATTTTAGGAATCGGACAACTGGTCTGTATCTGGAACAGACGGAGTCGGTGAAGGTCCTGACCCAGGGCTGCCCTAAGGGGTCGGTGCTGGGTCCGGCCTTGTGGTTACTAATATTCGATGACTTTTTGAGATTGCAGTTTAGAGATGGTGTTAGCAGCTACGCCTATGCAGACGACGGCCTGCTACTCGTCAGAGGTAACACCAGGATTGAGTTGGAAGCGAAAGCGGATCATGCGGTGAGGACGGTGTTCGAGTGGGGAGTGAGGGCTCGGCTCACCTTCTCGAGGGCGAAGACGAAGATGACCTTGCTCAAGGGGAGACACTCAGCGATGAGGCATCCTACGGTGCACATGGACGGCGCGCACATAGGATATGTTAGGGTAAAGAGGTATCTGGGTGTCTTGTTAGATGAGGGTTTGCTTTTTAATGATCATTTCAGGATGGTTGCGGGAGTGGCGAAGGCGGCGTTTGGGAGATTCATCCGAGTCTCAAGGACCTCCTGGGGACTGGACTTTGATACACTACGGAAGATGTACAAGGCCCTAGTGGAGTCGGTGCTGACCTACGGATGTGTGGTGTGGCAGCATCGTATGGAGGTCGGCAGCAGCGAGTTCATCCTTCGACGTGCACAGAGGTTTGCTCTACTTGCGTTGACTAAGGGTTATAGTACTGTCTCTTACGAAGCCTTGCCCGTTGTTGCCGGAGTGCTGCCGATAGACCTGCTCGTTAGGGAGAGGGCTGGACTCTACTGGGCAAAGAAGAATGGCCTGGACCTGGAAGAAGAGAGGAGGAACGCGTGGCGAGACTCGCTTGTCACCTGGCAGGCGAGGTGGGACAGGTCCACCAAAGGCAAGGAGACTTTATCTTTTTTGGCCATCTGTGCAGGCTAGGATGGAGAGTGGCTGGGTCGGGACCAACCACTATGCTAGGCAGATCCTCACCGGCCATGGGAACTTCAATGCGAAGCTTCACGGCTTCGCTCTGAAGGAGAACCCGGACTGCGAGGCCTGTGGCGCCTACGAGGATACTGGGCACGTGCTGCTGTCCTGCGAGCGGTTCGAAGGGGAGAGAAGAGTACTTAGGTTGGAGGTTGGGGAGCCGCTTAGGAGGACGGAGATGGTGGGAGACCCCAGAAGCTATGCGTGCTTCCTGAGGTTTGCTGCAGCGGTAGGAAAGAAGAAAGAACGTCGAGGTAACGTAGTTAGGTAATAATGTCTGATTTTAGAGATAACTAATCATGCCTTTTTCCACAGGTTAGTCTTAAGTGCGATCGAGTGAGATTTGCGATGGAGGGGGGCTTTTTACTGGGGGTTAGGTTCAGAGTAGGTCAGGGCCTGGGGCTTGACTTGCTCTTGTTTGAGGATTCCTGTTAGGGCTTCTTTTTCAAAATTTAAATTGCAATTTTAGAATTGCTTGCACACTCTTTGGCTTTAAATTCATTGTAAGGAGGCGGTCCTTTAGAAGGGCCGGGGTGGGTACCTCCACGAGGTCCCCGCTGGGCAAAGTAGGGTAAAGACTTAGAGTCGATCCCTACGGCTGAATCCCACCTCCCCCACGGGGCGAACACCAGCTGCAGGGGGTCCTCCCACTCTCGGATACGGGTGAATGCGTATACGAGGGGTTTTCCGGGCTCGTTGAAGCGTCACATGCCTCTTGAAGCCGTGGTTGCGCTGCGAAAAGTCTCCGACTTGTGTGCGGCGTTGCGGAAAGAGGTCCCAATTGGGCGATAGAGGGAGTCCTTTCTGTTGGGACGGTGGTAACTCTGCCTGTTCCCTGAACTGGGCCGGCTGACGTGGGGAGCCGTCAAAACGAGACTTGCTGGTGAATAAGGCAACCCTAGCCCACCAGTACACCAGGGTTAGGAGGATCTGGTCAGTCCTACCGGAAAAATCGGACTCCGGCAGTTGGAAGAAGGAAGGGGGATGGGACGAGCACGGGCATTGCTGAAGTTGGCCCGCGGGAAGCTGTGGCGGGGGCTCTATAGAGCGCCCGTCGTGGCTGATCGCGTGATCGGCACAACCCTCCTGGGGGTAACTCTGGGTGGGCGAGGCTAACGTGGTCCAGACCGCTGAAACTCTGTGAGGACGGGCCCATTACCTGAATAAGTGTGGGTCCTCTGCGTAACTGTGTCCTCACGGGGAAGTAGGGGGCAAAGGGCGGGAGGTGCATCCACCTTCCCCGAAAATTGGTGACGGCATGCTCGGAGGAGACCCTGAAACCGGACGACGACCAGCTGCTGAAGGGGACATCCTGGGTATAAGTCTAGGTTAGGGCCACGGCTCTAACCAGGGCGAAAGCTCGGGGAAACCCAGACCGGTAGAAAAACCCCTTGGCTAAGTGTGTTATGCTGGTGGGGACCGGTCAAACTTAGCACACCATCCATGCCAGAGGGGGCGGTCCGATGCAAGAGACGGCCCCCCGAACCCAATTGCTTTAAACTGTTATCATGGATACAACGAATGTTATATCGATATGCAGTGACCCAAGCGATAAAAGCGAGAAACCTAGAGACGAGAGAAGTGTGGAAGGGGCCATGGAACTTGGCAAGGAATGGAAGGTGGCAAAAGTACGGATGCGGAGGACGGACAGAATAGAGGAGAGGTCAAGTGACCGGGTAGGGAGCCCTAGCGGGTGCGGAGTAGACTCCACCGAAAGTGAGACGGGGAGTGAGAGGTATGAGATAGGAAAGAGAAAGATTAAGAGTGACGGAAAAGGCAAGAGAGGTGGAGCCGGGGTGAAGCGGAGGAAAGAGCCGGGGAGTAGTGAGGGAGATATGGAGGTGGAGGAGTCGGAGAGTGAGAGGAGGCGGAGGCTCGATGGGTACCTGAGAGAGGTGGAGCGCTTCATGTCCAACATGAAGGGCAGGCCACTCTCAGGCTCCGGAATGCAGAGAATCGCTAATGCGATGCGGGAAATGAAAGAGATAGCCCTAGAGGCTATGGAGGAAGCGATCAAGCTAAGGGGCAAGCTTGAGGAGAGAGATGAGGTGGTGAAGGGTGTGGAGGAAAGGATTTGTCGGAGGGTGGCTGTTAGCAACGGGGCACAGGCAAAACGGCCCCCGGTTGCTAAAGCATGGGGGAAGTGAAGGGAGGACTTCCCGCCCCTCACGACAGGTGCCAAGTGGAGACCACAGGAGAACGTGGTGTTTGTGAGGGCGGAAGGTACGGCCAAAGAGGGCAAGGAAATACGGAAGGTGATGAAGGATGCGGTGACCCCAGGGGCGATGGGGCTGAAGGTGAAGAATGTAAGGAACACCAGGGAGGGTGTCGTTGTCGTGGTAAGCGACAAAGATCAGGCAGAGAGCCTGATCAACAGCCAGAGGCTGAAGGAGAAGGGCCTGGTGGCAGAGCGGTTTGGGAAGAAAAGGCCAAGGTAATGGTGTACGATGTACCCATGGAAGGGACGAAGGAAGCGGTGATCGGAGAGATTCACCACTTGAATATGGAAGGTTCGGGGGTGACGGTGGAGGAATTCCGTGAGGAATTCAAGCTGGTCCGTGAGGTGCGGAGCAGGAGAGGTGAAGACAGGTGCCACTGGGTACTGGAGGTAAGCCCGAGGGTGAGAAATCACCTCATGAAAACCAGACGGGCATACATTGGATGGCTCTGCTGCAGAGTGAAGGACTACTCGGAGGTCGTTAGGTGCTTTAAGTGCCAGGGCTACGGCCATATGGGTAGTAGCTGTGGCAGGGAGATCGCATGTAGGCGGTGTGGAGGGAAGCACGATGTCTCCAAGTGCAAGGAGACAAAGTTGAGGTGCGTGAATTGCATGAGGGCAGGAAGGAAGGACGGGCACGGTGTGGAGGATAAGAAATGTCCTACTTATGAGAACGCGCTACATATAGCGATGAGAAAGGTCGATTATGGCCTATAAGATAGGACAGGTGAATGTGGGCCGTTCAAAGGTGGCAATGGCTGAGCTAGAGGGTGTGGCGAGAAGGAGGGATCTGGATATCCTACTGATACAGGAGCCGTACAGTATAGGCGGTGTGGTGAGATTTCCCGGTGGCAGAGCATTCTATGAAAGGAAAGAGGGCGAGGAGACGTGGGCCGCAGTAGTAATACTGAAGGCGGATCTGCCGGCTATAAAGTTGAGTAACTGGTCGGACAACAAGAGGGCGGTGGTTAAAGTGGGAGCCCAAGGGGACCTGGTATTGGCGTCCTGCTACTTTAAGTTTAACGAGGTAATCGGAGAACATATAGGGAGACTGGAAATGGCAGTGAGAGGTCTGGCAGGAGAGAGGCTGGTGATCGGAGCGGACGCAAATGCCAGGTCGATGTTGTGGTACGATCGGGTGCTTGACGAGGCCGGAGAGGCAGTGGAGGATTTCATTCTCGCCAATGATCTAACAGTGGTTAATACGGATGGCGAAGAACCAACTTTCGAGAGTGTGAGAGGCGCAAGGGCGAACCTTGACGTAACGCTAGCCTCTAGAAATGTAAATACGTCAGAGTGGAGGGTGATCGGCGGCGAGGTGGAATCCGACCACAAGTTGATAGTATTCGGAGTTGAAACGGAAGTGGTGAGAGGAGAAGGGCGGCTCCCGAACCGAGATTCGATATAAAGAATGCTGACTGGGAAAGATACCGTGCGGCTCTTGTAGCGGAGGATATGGGAAGGATCAGAAAGATGGACGGAGCGGAGGCTAAGGCGAGGGAGTTGGAAAAGAGCATGATGAGGGCATGCGGGGTGAGTATCCCGAGAATTGACGGTCAGAGGTTGAGGAGCTGGTGGACGAGGGAGCTCACCAGGCTCAAAAGAGAGAAAAACCGTAAGATGGTGCAGTGGAAACGGTTGAGAAACGAGGGAGGGGGCCCTCAGGAAGTTGAAGGGAGGAGAAGGGCCTATATTGTGGCCAGGAATGAGTACACGAGAAAGGTGAGGACGGAAAAGTGGCTGGCATGGGAGCGACTAATAGAGGTCGAGACGGATGACCCATGGGGGAAAATGTACAGGATCGTTCTAGGTAAGAACAGGCTGAACCTGATGTTTAGTTGCCTGGAGAAAGAGGGTGGAGGGTTCTCCACCAGTGTGGCGGAGACCGTGGAGCTCATGCTCGACGGATTACTCCCAGATGACAATAGAAACGGGGAGGTACAGGCACACGAAGACGTCAGGAACGGCTCAGTTATACCCACCAACGGCAATGACATGCAGCCCTTCACGGAGTTGGAGGTCATGAGAGCGGTGAGGAAGATGAGGAATCGGAGAGCACCCGGAATAGATGGAGTGAAGGCTGAGATGGTCAAGAATGGGCTTGGCATATGCAATGAATTGATTACGGATACCATGAATGAGATGCTAAGGACGGGAAAGTTTCCGGACAGGTGGAAACGAGGGGTGCTAAAGGTATTCCTAAAGAGTGATGATAAGAACCGAGCAAACTGAAGTCGTATAGGCCGGTAACTTTGCTTCCGGTGCTCGGAAAAATGGCGGAACGGTTGATGGCGGAGAGGCTGAATGGCTTTCTCAGCGGTGTGGGCTTCTTTAGCGAGAGACAATACGGCTTCAGGAAGGGACTAGGCACGGTAGATGCCATAAGGAGAATGCGGAGAGAAGTGAGCGAGAGCGAGGAGAAGTATGTCCTCGGGGTGTTCCTGGACATCTCGGGGGCATTCGATAATGCGTGGTGGCCCAAGATACTTGATGTATTGAGGGAAGTGGATTGCCCTAGGAACCTGTGGAGGCTCGTGGAGGACTACTTCACCAACAGGAAGGTGAGTCTAGAAATAGACGGGGTAGTGAAGGAGAAGACACCCACGAAGGGTTGTCCGCAAGGCCCGGTGTAGGGACCGCTGTTGTGGAATGTGGTCTTCAACGAGTTTCTAACGGGGGACTACGGGGATGGAGTGAGCATGACGGCATACGCAGATGACGCGTTAATGCTAGTAAGGGCCAGAAATCGAGTTGAGCTTGAGGCCAGAGCGGAAAGAGCGGTGAACAGAGTCCTGGAATGGGGAAGGAGTGTTAAGCTGGTCTTCTCGAGAGAGAAGACGGTGATGATGCTACTGAAGGGCAGACTGCTGAGGAAGCCTGGCCTACGGATGGGCGGTAGAGTGGTAAGCTATGTGGTGAGAGTGAAGTACCTAGGAGTGTGGATTGATGAGTATATGAGGTTTCGGAGTCACGTGATGAAGACATGTGACAAGGTAAAGAAGGTCTTCATGAAGCTGGCGAGGGTGGTGAAGGCAAACAAAGGATTCAGCAGTGATACCCTAAAGACGATCTATAAGGGTATAGTGGAGGCAGTGGTGACATACGGATGTGAGTGCTGGGGTGATGGAGGGAGCAGAGGAGTGAATAGAACACTGCTGATGAGGACCCAGAGGAAGCTCCTACTGGTGGTAGCCAGGGCATACAGGACGGTATCGCAGGATGCGATGCCTGTCCTGGTAGGCGTGCTACCAGTAGACCTTTTGATTAAAGAAAGGATGAAGCTAAGGGAGGACAAAGAGGCAGGTGTGAGAAAGAGCGTAAGCAGAGCAAACCGGAGAGCGGAGGTGATGATGGAATGGCAAAGGAGATGGGATACATCCGGAAAGGGTAGAGACGTACGGGTACTTCCCCGACGTAAAGGAAAGGATGAGACGGAAGTGGCTAAGGCTGGATCACTACACCACCCAGGCGCTAAGCGGTCATGGAGACTTCAATGAGAAGCTCAGGTACTTCGCTCTGAGAGAGAATGGAAACTGCCTGACGTGTAACGTGAGGGAAGATGCATGGCATTCGACTTCGGAATGCGCAAGGTTCGGAGACGTAAGGAGAGAAAAGTTTGGGGTCCTAGCAACTCATGAAATGGTGTGGGAGAGAAGGAACATGGTCGCGAGGCGAGATGTTTTTGAAGCATTCAAAAGAATGTCGATTGCGATTGGAAAGAGAAAGGAGAAAGAGAGGAGAGGGTAGCGGCCCGACACAGATCCCTCGCCGGGGATCAAGGTGCTTGGGCCTTATAGGACGGAGAAAGGAAACGGGAAATCGGAAGGAAGGTGAGAGGCCCGGTGCTGGAGCCTTCGGGCTACTGGCATCTGGGCCGAAAAGAATGGGAGGCGGTTCGAACACCGGGGTGGGTACCTCCTCGTGGTCCCGCTGGGCAACGGAGGGAGGGCGAAGTACCGGGCTTGCTCGGTATGAGTCGTCTCTACGGCTAAACCCCACCTCCCCCTCGTGGTGAGACCCACTGCATGGGGGACCTCCAACTCCTGTACACAGGTGTATAGTGTATGGGGGGGTTTTCCCGGACCTATGTTCCCTCGGGGGTGGTTTACGTCGCGAAAAGCGCGAAAATTATGTGCGATGGAAGCTGGTGAGGTCCCCTTGATTGGGGGGTAGCTCAGGATTATCACTGTTGGGACGGTGGTCAGGGACTACTTCAGGCGTAGGACTACTGGGCTGCCCTCAGGGGTCGGTGCTGGGTCAGGCCCTGTGGCTACTAATCTTTGATGACTTTTTGAGATTACAGTTCAGAGATGGTGTCAGCTGCTACGCCTACGCAGACGACGGTCTTCTACTAGTCGGAGGGAACACGCGGATTGAAGTGGAGGCGAGGGCGGAACATGCTTTGAGGACGGTGACTGAGTGGGGGACTGAGGCCCGCCTTAACTTCTCGAGAGAAAAGACGAAGATGACGCTGTTGAAGGGGAGACTTTCGGCGATGAGACATCCGACGGTGCGAATGGGCGGCGCTCATATCGCCTACGTTAGGGTAAACAGGTATCTGGGTGTGCTATTATTATTATTATTATTATTATTATTATTATTGTTTAACGGCCCATCGACACATCTAGGTCATTAGGGCCTTGAAATATATTAAAAACATAATAAAATCCCCATAGGGGAAAGAGATAAAACATTCACCATCTGAGACACTCCATAGGAGTGCTCAAATGGGCTCCTGGTATAAATTAAGTGATACACCTGCTAAAAAAAAACCACAAGTGTATCACTCTAATAAAAAGACTAAACAAACATATTAAAATATAACACGTTAAAAAGACAAAACATGTTAAAATGATAATACGTTAAAAAGACAAAACAACATGTTAAATTGTAATAAAACTGTTAAAAAGATCTCAATATGAGATAATATCCAAAAGAGCCACTTTATAAAAGTGACTCAAATGGCATTAAAAAGATCCGCCTGGCGTATAAAACGGAGTAAACAAATAACTCCATCCGCACTATCGCGTAATAAAAAACGTAAGTCACCTTTAAAATCAAGAGCCAGACGGATAGGGGCTAGTTTGCGACACTCCACCAAAATGTGATGCACACTAAGGGGAGTATCACAAAACTCACACACTGGAGGTGGATCCCCTCTTAGTAAAAAACTATGGGTCAATGAAGTATGCCCGACGCGGAGTCTCGTCACGATGACCTCCTCTCTTCTAGACTTTCGTATAGAAGAGGGCCATCGCGACACACCGTCCCTGATGGACCGCAGCTTGTTCTGAGCAGGGGTCGAGACCCACTGCTCGTGCCAGGTGCGTAAGACTCCACGCCGAACATAGCCCTTTAGATCTAAAAACATGACACCCAGACTCGCCTCCGGAGGCAGGCGTGCTGCCTCCTTGGCTGCCCGGTCCGCCAGCTCATTTCCTGGAAGACCAGCATGACCAGGGATCCAGCAAAAGGCGATCCGGGTGATTAATGAATCAATTTTAAAAATTTGCTCATGTATCATCTGCACGAGGGGATTCCAGGAGTAGAGAGTGGACAATGCCAACAGAGCACTCATGGAATCCGTGCAGATGAGGACAGAACGGTGACTACTTCGGTAAACAAAACACAAAGATTTAAAAATGGCATATAATTCAGCCGTAAAAACACTGGTTTCTTTAGGTAAACCAAATTTAAAATTGGATCCTTCCACAACAAAAGCACATCCCACGGAGGCTCCAGATTTAGAGCCGTCAGTGTAGATGCGCTCGAATCCGTGAAAGCGAGTGGAGAGGAGCTCATTAAAGGTCCTCTCATATACAAAGTTTGGGGTGGTCGCTTTAAGGAACTTGGCAAGATCAAAATGGCATTGAGGTAGGCGTATCTTCCAGGGAGAAACTCGACCTGGGGATGTGGGGATAGCCTTTGGCAAAACTATCCACACGTGTCGAAAACCGATAGCATCCTGATCCCAACCGGCCTTGTACTACGCCATTTGGTTTCATACAAGACACGGTTAGGGGGATGAAACACAGGACGATAGGCAACATGCTGCGCCATGCAATGAAGTTTCGACACGTAAGATGCCAATAGATAGGACCGCCGGTAAGAAAGAGGCGGCTCACCGGCGTCGGCACAGATGCTGACGACTGGACTGGTACGAAAGGCACCAGTAGCCAGTCGAATGCCAGCATGGTGGACACTATCTAGCATCTTCAACGCCGAGGGTCTAGCTGAGCCATAAACAAAGCTCCCATAATCTAGTTTAGATCTGACCAGGGCCCTATACAGGCGCATTAAGGTTTCCCTATCAGCACCCCAGGACCGGCCGCTAACCACTTTGAGCAAATTCAATGCCTTAATACACCTTGCTTTCAGGTCTTTGATGTGGGGGATCCAAGTTAGTTTAAAATCGAATAAAAGTCCCAGGAACCTTACGGTCTCGGAGACAGGTAAAACAACGTTGTTCATTAAAATATTGGGGGCTGGATGTATTCCGCGTAATCTATGGAAGTGGACGACCGTCGTTTTGGCTGCAGAGAAGCGAAAGCCATTACGCGATGCCCACGACCAAAGATTGTTAACACTCAGTTGTATCTGTCGTTCAGCCCTGTGGAGACTTGACGAACTGCAATAAATTGCGTAGTCATCCACAAAGAGGCATGAACGGACAGGAAGGTGTACGTTGTCCACAATGCCATTTATTGCAATGGCGAACAACGCACAGCTTAAAATACTGCCCTGGGGCACCCCATTTTCTTGAATAAAATCATCGGATAAGGTGTTGTTTAACCTTACCCGGAAGTGTCTATCTGACATAAAATTAGCTATAAAAACAGGGAGGTTCCCACGGAACCCCCAGTTAAAAAGGGTTTTTAAAATGCCGTACCGCCATGTGGTATCGTACGCTTTCTCCAAGTCAAAGAAAACAGCCAGAAGGTGCTGTTTATGGAGAAAAGCGTCACGAACTGCCGTCTCGAGACGGACGAGATGATCCACCGTAGATCGGTTGCGGCGAAAACCACATTGAATATTTGATAGTAGATTGCGGGATTCTAAATACCATATTAATCGTTTATTTATCATTTTTTCCAATATTTTGCATACACAACTAGTTAAGGCTATCGGTCTATAACTAGTTGGTTCTAATTTTTCCTTGCCACTTTTATATAGAGGGATAATTGTTGCTTGCCTCCACAGTGTTGGGAACTGACGAGATTCCCAAACACTATTGTAGAGGTCCAACAGACATGCTCGTCCAGCAGGGGGTAACTGGCGCAACATTTCATAATTAATGTCGTCGGGGCCAGGAGCTGTGCTACCCGCCTGGGACATGGCATAGGTCAGTTCATCTAAAGTAAAGGGGGAGTTGTAATCCTCCCCCTGACTCCGACCAAAGTCAATAGAATGGCGCTCTATGTTCCGCTTATGCGCTGCAAACTCATTTGAGTAGCTTGCAGTGCTAGATATGGCGGTGAACATAGAGCCCAATACATTGGCGACCTCCACAGGGGAGGAGACAAGCGTACCATTTGACATGAGGGCAGGTATGTTATTGATGGTATTTTTGCTACTACGTAATTTACGAATATTGTCCCAAACCTTAGTTGTGGGAGTGGAAATTGTAAGGGTAGATATAAACTGTCTCCAAGACTCTCTTCTGCTTTCACGAATGATACGGCGAGCTCGAGCACGCATAATCCGGAATGATTCTAGATTATCCAAGGTAGGACGCCGATGGAAGAGACGTAATGCTCTTCGACGGTCAGAAATAGCCAATCTACACTCCTCGTTCCACCAGGGAACAGGATGGTGGCGCGGGTTTGGCGAGGATTTAGGGATAGATTCCCTCGCCGCCATGATGACCGTCGAAGTAAAATGGGCAATATTAACATCGACGTCCGGAGAAAGGGGTTGTACAAATACGGCGAGCTCGCGAAATTTATCCCAGTCAGCACGTTTAAGCACCCATTGTGGTGCACGTGCTATACCGGGAGGGTCTTCAATTAGCGAAAGCAGAATGGGAAAGTGATCGCTGCCACATAGATCCGAGTGGACCTCCCAAAGGAAGTGGGCAGCGATCCCGGGGCTACATAGAGTTAGGTCGATGGCAGAGGATACACCATTAAAGGTGGAAAAGTGTGTCTGGGTCCCGGTGTTCATTAACACCAGGTTTCCCGAGACAAGAATATCCTCTACCATCCTCCCGCGGGCGTCTGTATAATTAGACCCCCACACCAGGTTGTGTGCGTTAAAGTCCCCCAAGATAATATATGGGGCGGGAAGTTGTTTAAAGAGGGCCTCTAGGCTCCTCTTTGAAACACGTTCACCTGGTGGGAGGTAGATGCAGCATACAGTTACTTCTATAGGAAGGGAGACTCTCACAGCAATCACTTGGAGATCAGATACAATATTTATAGACTTATTATATATATTGCTACGTGCAAGTATAGCCACACCTCCGCTAGCCCGATCGAAGAATGGCTTGTCGGTACGATATACATCGTACCCACGGAGCATCGGGCTATCAGTTGGGCGGAAGTGGGTCTCCTGCAAACACAATATGGAAGGATGCAGGGAAGAAATTATTAGTTTAATTTCCTCTACACGAGCATAAAAACCCCTACAATTCCATTGTAGTAGCGACATAAGTTATTAGTATAAAATTTAGTTATCCTCGCAATCCATGACACTATCTCTTAAAATTAAAAATTGGTTGAGGGCCTTTTTAGGTCCTCTTGCCTTTCCCAATCTCTCCTGGACCTCCCGCTTTAGGAGAGGCTTCGATTTACTTTGGAGAGACTGGGTAGTCGGATCCTTGCGCGAAGGCTTTGTTAAGGCCTTCGACGCTCTTTTACTATTATTCTTTTCAGCGGTCTCTCGCTGGTCCTTCTGCAAGGCACCAGTTGGACTCGCCTTTACGGCCTCACCTGTCTCGCCACTCATCCCGGCCTCTGGAGGCCCAGAGGCGAGTGTTAGCGACCCAAGAGTGGCCGCATGCAATTTATTTCCCCGAGGAGGGCTCGGGGGAGTCCCCCGAGGAGGGCTCGGAGGAGCTCCCCGAGGGGGGTTCGGGGGTGTTCCCCGAGGGGGCTTCGGGGGAGTTCCCCGGGGGGGGCTCGGAAGTGTTCCCCGAGGGGGTCTCCTCGGGGGTACAGGTGGTGGAGGCGACTGTTGTGAAGGTGTCGCCACTTGTCTTATATTTTGCATCACCATAGTTGATGCTGGATTTTTTGTTGAGTCTCGAATAGAGACGAGTGGCACAGGTCGTGTAGGAGACTTCACAATATTAACTGCGCAGTGGCAGTTAGGGCAGTTTATATTTTGGCCAACAATTTGGCTGTAGGAGCTTTGAAATACCGGAGCTTGTAGTGCAGTAAACTCTTTGCGTGCCTGGGCATAAGGGATCTTCTTTTCTGTTTGGATCTCCAGGACTTTTTTTTCTACTTTCCAATTCGGACAGGACCGAGACCAGGCAGAATGAGGACCCTTGCAATTAATGCAGAATTTAGGAGACTCGCATGGTTGTTCGTGAGCCTCCTGTCCACAATCTGCACAGGTTGGCTTACCACGGCATCGAAGCTTCGTATGCCCAAATTCCTGGCACTGAAAACAGCGCCGAGGGTTGGGGACATACGGCCGGACCCTAAGCACGTGGAAGCCAGCTCGGACCTCCTTTGGTAAGGAAGGAGTGGCAAATGTTAGGATATAACTGTCAGTATTCTTCACTACATCGTTCCTTTTGATGGTAATCCTATATACTTCGGTGACATGTTGAGGGGAAAGCTCCTCACAGATGTCCTCAATGCTTACGCAGTCGAGGTCATAGCAAGTGACCACTCCTTTGCAAACATTGAGGAACCTGTGCGGCTCCACCTTCACCTTTAAATGATTCGAGGGGCTCAACGGTATTGTAGTTATTGCCATTATTTTCTTTGTCTGAAGGTCGTTTTCAGTCTGGATCATAATCGTACCATCGCGCAGTTTTCTAATTGAAACCCCAGACTCGGCAGCTCCACTTATCACTCTTTCGAGGACAAATGGGCTGACACGCCTGAGGTTCTCATTATCATCCATTCGAGACATTACCAGGAAGCGGGGCTGGGGCCTCACCACTTCCTGGATTTTTTCAATTAAAGGGCTGGACGGCCTTACCCGTTTCCGCCTCTTATCTATATTACGACCTTGCGAGGGGCCGGGCAGTGAGTTGCCAGCAGGGTTTGGCAGTACGGTGCCAGCGGCGACAATGTTGTCGGCCATGCCATTATTGGGGACAACCTACACAATACTCGGATCGTAGACCCAGGGTGACCCAAGTTGGTACTACCACATATGGCCCTGTTAACTGTCCCGACGAGAGGCCCTATGCGACGCTATACATGACAACCTTCGCATAGAGCATCGCCGAGAGAGAGGTCATCGCAGCAAGTGGGTGTAGGAAAGTGCCAATTTTACGTCCGGGCCCTCATGAACGCAACCGATCTTTTCCCAAAGTAGGGTACCCGGTTATTGTCATCCCTAAGGCCCTTCTACTAAGGTATTGCAACCGGCGCACTTTCATTCAGGAGCTCAAAGCAGTGGTATCCTATAATAAACAGAGAAGAGCCGGGTTAGTAGCCAAGGTCGTCAACGGAAAGGCCAAAGGCCTCCGTGCAGGATGAACGGCAGGGGGAAGGGAAGAAAAATGTAAGGATAGATATAGCGAAGGGGGAAGAGTGAAGAAAAGAAAGGGGGGAAAGTGAAAGAAGAAAATGACGTGAAAGGAAAGATATAGGATAGGTTTGTCCTGCACGAGGTACATCCTGCACAGAAGCCTCCCCTTTTAGTCGCCTCTTACGACAAGCAGGGGTTACTGCGGGACTATTCTAAACCCCGTCCCGCAGGGGGGTGGGTGTGCTATTGGATGAGGGATTGCTTTTTAATGATCACATTAGGATGATTGCTGGTACGGCGAAGGCGGCGTTCGGGAGGCTCATCCGAGTCTCGAGGACCTCTTGGGGACTGGACTTCACGACTCTGCGGAGGATGTACAGGGCCCTGGTGGAGTCGGTGCTGACCTACGGGTGCGTGGTGTGGCGGCACCGGATGGAGGTCAACAGCAGCAGGATCATCCTACTTAGGGCACATAGGTTTGCACTGCTAGCGGTTACGAAAGGATACAGTACAGTTTCTCACGATGCTTTGCCTGTTGTTGCAGGGGTGTTGCCGATCGACCTTCTCGTTAGGGAGAGGGCTGGGCGTTACTGGGCCAAGAAGAACGGACTCGACTTGGAGGAAGAGAGGAGGAACTCCAGAAGAGACTCCCTTGCTGTCTGGTAAGCGAGATGGGACGGGTCCGTTAAAGGCAGGGAAACTTATCGGTACTGGCCTTCTGTGCAGGAGAGGATGGAGAGTGGCTTGGTTAGCACCAACTACTATGTGACGCAGTTCCTCACCGGACATGGGAACTTCAACGGGAAGCTTCACGGCTTCGCGCTGAAGGAGAACCCGGACTGCGAGGCGTGTGGAGCCTACGAGGATGCGGAGGACGTGCTGCTGTCGTGTGAGCGGTTCGAGGGGGACAGAAGAATCCTTAGGCTAGAGGTGGGGGATCAGCTGCAGAGGACGGAGATGGTGAGAGATGCCAGGAGCTACGCGTGCTTCCTGAGGTATGCGATGGCGATTGGGAAGAAGAAGGAGCGGCGGATTGGAGGTATAATAGGTTAAGAACACTAATGTATTTTTCCATTTCAGGTTGTGTATACCGTGTATTATTAGAATAGACATGTGCGTTAGGGGTAGGTTGACGATAGCGTGCTGTTCGTGATGGAGGAGGGGCTAAGGGGTGATACAGGATAGGACTGTAGGCTCGATTCTTGCTCTTGTTTGAGGATTTGGTAGGGCTTTATTTTTCAAAATTTAAATTGCAATCTTAGAATTGCTTGCACTCTTTGGATTTAAATTCATTGCACGGAGGCAGTCCTTCAGAAGGTCAAGGGTGGGTACCTCCACGAGGTCCCCGCTGGGCAACGTAAGGTAATGACTTAGTGTCGATCCCTACGGCTGAATCCCACCTCCCCATGTGGCGAACACCAGCTGTAGGGGGCCCTCCTACTCTCGGATACGGGTGAATGCGTATACGAGGGGTTTTCCTGGGCTCGTTGAAGCGTAACTTGCCCCTTGAAGCCGTGGTTGCGCTGCGAAAAGTCTCTGACTTGTGTGCGGCATAGCGGAAAGAGGTCCCAATTGGGCGATAGAGGGAATCCTTTCCTTTCTGTTGGGACGGTGGAACTCTGCCTGTTTCCTGAGCAGGGCCGGCCGATAGGAGGAGCCGCAAGGCGAATCGCAGAGGTCTGTCAGGTGAAGGAAGAACAGCCGGTCGTAAGCCCGGGTAAAAGAGGAACGTTGGGAGGGTCTAGTCAACCCAACCTTAAAAGTGAATGCACGGACACGGTCCGAAAATCTAAGGGGCACCCCTCGATAGGGGAAGGCTAACGGAGTTTGGTCAGCTCCGAGGCCAAATACGGGACCTGCTGATGAATATGGCAACCCTAGTCCATCAGTATACCAGGGTTGGGAGGATGTGGTCGGTCCTCCTGTTAAAACGAGACTTGCTGGTGAATAAGGCAACCCTAGCCCACCAGTACACCAGGGTTAGGAGGATTTGGTCAGTCCTCCCGGAAAAATCGGACTCCGGCAGTTGGAAGAAGGAAGGGGGATGGGACGAGCACGGGCATTGCTGAAGTTGGCCCGCGGGAAGCTGTGGCGGGGGCTCAATAGAGCGCCCGTCGTGGCTGATCGCGTGATCGGCACAACCCTCCTGGGGGTAACTCTGGGTGGGCGAGGCTAACGTGGTCCAGACCGCTGAAACTCTGTGAGGACGGGCCCATTACCTGAATAAGTGTGGGTCCTCTGCGTAACTGTGTCCTCACGGGGAAGTAGGGGGCGAAGGGCGGGAGGTGCATCCGCCTTCCCCGAAAGTCGGCGACGGCATGCTCGGAGGAGACCCTGAAACCGGACGACGACCAGCTGCTGAAGGGGACATCCTGGGTATAAGTCTAGGATAGGGCCACGGAACTAACCAGGGCGAAAGCTCGGGGAAACCCAGACCGGTAGACAAACCCCTTGGCTAAGTGTGTTATGCTGGTGGGGACCGGTCAAACTTAGCACACCATCCATGCCAGAGGGGACGGTCCGATGCAAGAGGCGGCCCCCCAAACCCAATTGCTTTAAACTGTTATCATGGATACAACGAATGTTATATCGATATGCAGTGACCCAAGCGATAAAAGCGAGAAAACGAGAGACGAGAGAAGTGTGGAAGGGGCCATGGAACTTGGCAAGGAGTGGAAGGTGGCGAAAGTACGGATGCGGAGGACGGACAGAATAGAGGAGAGGTCAAGTGACCGGGTAGGGAGCCCTAGCGGGTGCGGAGTAGACTCCACCGAAAGTGAGACGGGGAGTGAGAGGTATGAGACGGGGAAGCGGAAGATTAAGAGTGATGGAAAAGGCAAGAGAGGTGGAGCCGGGGTGAAGCGGAGGAAAGAGCCGGGGAGTAGTGAGGGAGATATGGAGGTGGAGGAATCGGAGAGTGAGAGGAGGCGGAGGCTCGATGGGTACCTGAGAGAGGTGGAGCGCTTCATGTCCAACATGAAGGGCAGGCCACTCTCAGGCTCCGGAATGCAGAAGATCGCTAATGCGTTGAGGGAAGTGAAAGAGATAGCCCTAGAGGCTATGGAGGAAGCAGTCAAGCTAAGGGGCAAGCTTGAGGAGAGAGATGAGGTGGTGAAGGGTGTTGAGGAAAGGATATGTCGGAGGCTGGCAGTGAGCAACGGGGCACAGGCAGAACGGCCCCCGGTTGCAAATGCATGGGGGAAGAAAAGGGAGGACTTCCCGCCCCTCTCGACAGGTGCCAAGTGGAGACCACAGGAGAACGTGGTGTTTGTGAGGGCGGAAGGCACGGCCAAAGAGGGCAAGGAAATACGGAAGGTAATGAAGGATGCGGTGACCCCAGGGGCGATGGGGCTGAAGGTGAAGAATGTGAGGAACACCAGGGAGGGTTACGTTGTCGTGGTAAGCGACAAAGATCAGGCAAAGAGCCTGATCAACAGTCAGAGACTGAAGGAGAAGGGCCTGGTGGCAGAGAGGTTTGGGAAGAAAAGGCCCAAGGTAATGGTGTACGATGTACCCATGGAAGGGACGAAGGAAGCGGTGATCGGAGAGATTCACCACCTGAACATGGAAGGTTCGGGGGTGACGGAGGAGGAATTCCGTGAGGAGTTAGAGCTGGTCCGAGAGGTGCGGAGCAGGAGAGGTGAGGACAGGTGCCACTGGGTATTGGAGGTGAGCCCGAGGGTGAGAAATCACCTCATGAAAACCGGACGGGCGTACATTGGATGGCTGTGCTGCAGAGTGAAGGACTACTCAGAGGTCGTTAGGTGCTTTAAGTGCCAGGGCTATGGCCATATGGGTAGGAGCTGTGGCAGGGACATCGAATGTAGGCGATGTGGAGGGAAGCACGATGTCTCTAGGTGCAAGGAGACAAAGATAAGGTGCGTGAACTGCATGAGGGCAGGAAGGAAGGACGGGCATGGAGTGGAGGATAGGAAATGTCCTACTTATGAAAACGCGCTACATATAGCGATGAGAAAGGTCGACTATGGCCTATAAGATAGGACAGGTGAATGTGGGTCTGTCAAAGGTGGCAATGGCTGAGCTAGAGGGTGTGGCGAGAAGGAAGGATCTGGATATCCTACTGATACAGGAGCCGTACAGTATAGGCGGTGTGGTGAGATTTCCCGGTGGTAGAGCATTCTACGAAAGGAAAGAGGGCGAGGAGACGTGGGCCGCAGTAGTAATACTGAAGGCGGATCTGCCGGCTATAAAGTTGAGTAACTGGTCGGACAACAAGAGGGCGGTGGTTAAAGTGGGAGCCCAAGGGGACCTGGTATTGGCGTCCTGCTACTTTAATTTCAACGAGATAATCGGAGACCATATAGGGAGATTGGAAATGGCTGTAAGAGGTCTGGCAGGGGAGAGGCTGGTGATCGGAGCAGACGCAAATGCCAGGTCGATGCTGTGGTACGATCGGGTGCTTGACGAGGCCGGAGAGGCAGTGGAGGATTTCATTCTCGAAAATGATCTAACTGTGGTTAATACGGATGGCGAAGAACCAACTTTCGAGAGTGTTAGAGGCGCAAGGGCGAACCTTGACGTAACGCTGGCCTCTAGGAATGTAAATACGGCAGAGTGGAGGGTGATCGGCGGCGAGGTGGAATCCGACCACAAATTGATAGTATTCGGAGTTGAAACGGAAGTGGTGAGAGGTGAGAGGCGGCTCCCGAACCGAGATTTGACATAAAGAATGCTGACTGGGAAAGATACCGTGCGGCTCTTGTAGCGGAGGATATGGGAAGGATCAGAGAGATGGACGGAGCGGAGGCTAAGGCGAGGGAGTTGGAAAGGAGCATGATGAGGGCATGCGGGGTGAGTATCCCGAGAATTGACGGACAGAGGCTGAGGAGCTGGTGGACGAGGGAGCTCACCAGGCTCAAAAGAGAGAAGAACCGTAAGATGGTGCAGTGGAAACGGTTGAGAAACGAGGGAGGGGGCCCTCAGGAGGTCGAAGGGAGGAGAGGGGCCTATATAGAGGCCAGGAATGAGTATACGATAAAGGTGAGGAAGGAAAAGCGGCTGGCATGGGAACGACTGATAGTAGCCGAGACGGATGACCCATGGGGGAAAGTATACAGGATCGTTCTGGGTAGGAACAGGCCGAACCTGATGTTTAGTTGCCTAGAGAAAGAGGGTGGAGTGTTCACCACCAGTGTGGCGGAGACCGTGGAGCTCATGCTCGACGGATTACTCCCAGATGATAATAGAAACGGGGAGGTACAGGCACACGGAGACGTCAGGAACGGCTCAGTTATACCCAGTAACGGGAATGACATGCAGCCCTTTACGGAATTGGAGGTTATGAGAGCGGTGAGGAAGATGAGGAATCGGAGAGCACCCGGGATAGATGGGGTGAAGGCTGAGATGGCCAAGAATGGGCTTGGCATCTGCAATGAAGTGATTACGGATACCATGAATGAGATGCTAAGGACGGGAAAGTTTCCGGACAGGTGGAAACGAGGGGTGCTAAAGGTATTCCTAAAGAGTGATGATAAGAACCCGAGCAAACTGAAGTCGTATAGGCCGGTAACTTTGCTTCCGGTGCTCGGAAAGGTGGCGGAACGGTTGATGGCGGAGAGGCTGAATGGCTTTCTCAGCGGTGTGGGCTTCTTTAGCGAGAGGCAATACGGCTTCAGGAAGGGACTAGGCACGGTAGATGCCATAAGGAGAATGCGGAGAGAAGTGAGTGAGAGCGAGGAGAAGTATGTCCTCGGGGTGTTCCTGGACATCTCGGGGGCATTCGATAATGCGTGGTGGCCCAAGATACTTGATGTATTGAGGGAGGTGGATTGCCCTAGGAACCTGTGGAGGCTCGTGGAGGACTACTTCACCAACAGGAAAGTGAGTCTAGAAATAGACGGGGTAGTGAAGGAGAAGACACCCACGAAGGGTTGTCCGCAAGGCTCGGTGTTGGGACCGCTGTTGTGGAATGTGGTCTTCAACGAGTTTCTAACGGGGGATTACGGGGATGGAGTAAGCATGACGGCGTACGCAGATGACGCGTTAATGCTAGTAAGGGCTAGAAATCGAGTTGAACTTGAGGCTAGAGCGGAAAGAGCGGTGAGCAGAGTCCTGGAATGGGGAAGAAGTGTTAAGCTGGTCTTCTCGAGAGAGAAGACGGTGATGATGCTACTGAAGGGCAGACTGCTGAGGAAGCCTGGCCTACGGATGGGTGGTAGAGCGGTGAGCTATGTTGTGAGAGTGAAGTACCTAGGAGTGTGGATTGATGAGTATATGGGGTTCCGGAGTCACGTGACGGAGACATGTGACAAGGTAAAGAAGGCCTTCATGAAGCTGGCGAGGGTGGTGAAGGCGAACAGAGGATTCAGCAGTGATACCCTAAAGACAATCTATAAGGGTATAGTGGAGGCAGTGGTGACGTACGGATGTGAGTGCTGGGGTGATGGAGCGAGCAGAGGAGTGATTAGAACACTGCTGATGAGGACCCAGAGGAAGCTCCTACTGGTGGTAGCCAGGGCATACAGGACGGTATCGCAGGATGCGATGCCTGTCCTGGTAGTCATGCTACCAGTAGACCTTTTGATTAAAGAAAGGATGAAGCTAATGGAGGACAAAGAGGCAGGTGTGAGAAAGAGCGTAAGCATAGCAAACCGGAGGGCGGAGGTGATGATGGAATGGCAAAGGAGATGGGATACATCCGGAAAGGGAAGAGAGACGTACGGGTACTTCCCCGACGTAAAAGAAAGGATGAAACGGAAGTGGCTGAGGCTGGATCACTACACCACCCAGGCGCTAAGCGGTCATGGAGACTTCAATGAGAAGCTCAGGTACTTCGCTCTGAGAGAGAATGGAAACTGCCTGACGTGTAACGTGAGGGAAGATGCATGGCATTCGACTTCGGAATGCGCAAGGTTCGGAGACGTAAGGAGAGAAACGTTTGGGGTCCTAGCAACTCATGAAATGGTATGGGAGAGAAGAAACATGGTCGCGAGGCGAGATGTTTTCGAGGCATTCAAAAGAATGGTGATGGAGATTGGTAAGAGAAAGGAGAATGAGAGGAGAGGGTAGCGGCCCGACACAGATTCCTCGCCGGGGATCAAGGTGCTTGGGCCTCATAGGACGGAGAAAGTGAATGGGAAATCGGAAGGAAGGTGAGAGGCCCGGTGCTGGAACCTTCGGGCGACTGGTATCTGGGCCGAAAAGAATGGGAGGCGGTTCGAACACCGGGGTGGGTACCTCCTCGTGGTCCCGCTGGGCAACTGAGGGAGGGCGAAGCACCGGGCTTGCTCGGTACGAGTCGTCTCTACGGCTAAACCCCACCTCCCCTCGTGGTGACACCCACTGCATGGGGGACCTCCAACTCCCGTACACAGGTGGATAGTGTATGGGGGGTTTTCCCGGACCTATGTTCCCTCGGGGGTGGCTTACGTCGCGAAAAGCGCGAAGCTTATGTGCGACGGAAGCTAGTGAGGTCCCCAGATCGGGGGGTAGTTCATGAATATCACTGTTGGGACGGTGACAAATGTGAGTGTGGAAGGGAGTCCACACCAGAACACGTCGTACTAGAGTGCGAGTTAACGATTAATTATAGAAAGGTAATGCAGGTACCACTGCAAGCAGGCACGATCTATCATATAGTTCGCGACGTGGACAGGTGTGGGCTGCTGGACAGGATAGCTGATGATGCGTCCAAGAGGGAAAGGGAGAGGTACTTAGCGGACATAACAGCGAGAGGGCGACTAATGGGGCAAACGGAAGAAGACCTAAACGCGACTATTAGAGACGGAGATTCCATAATCAGTAGCGGAGTTGGGACAGACGAAGACGAGACTTTTGACCGGAACTGGTGCTAATGGTAGGGAACATGCGTGCAGGCTGCGGGCTGGTTGGTAGGATGGAATGGGTGTGACTCCTGGAGATCCGGAGTCCAGCCGATGGAGGCACCCGCTGGATTCTAGCAGTGAGAATTGCTGATGACCAGTGGGTGCCAAAATCCGGCTGGGATGGATAGTAGAGGGGAGAAACATGTGGGGGGTATAACCTGGAGCTCGGGCGACTAGGCAAAAGATGACTAGAGCTGGGTCGGAGCGATCGGGAACCCAAACGGAGCAGGCAGCCTGGCCGAAAGATGGGAAGATTATATTAAGTGAATTGTAAACAATTGTTTTAAATATTAAATGTGAGCTACTGTTAAGCTAGGTTAAGCTAGGTTAAGTTAGTATTAAGTCCATAATAAGTGGTTTCGTTAGTGAGTAGGCGGAGCGAGAACTCCGGTAGGGCACCTCCCCAGGTGGCGGATAGGGGGATGCTCGTCGCCGCCACCGGGAACCAAGTCCCTGGGGGCGTGGAGTCTGGAGGCAGGGAGGGGTACCGGGTGATTTAAGTACCCGGGGCGGACCAACTATTAGCAGATAGGAACAATAAGGACATTAGAATAAGTGTTATAATTAATAATTATCTTATATTAAGCAAAAAGGACATATAATTGTAGGCAAGAGTTAAGCTGATAGAGAATAATAAGCTCCAAGTTAAAATATAGGTATTGGAGCATAGAGTTAGGATTAATGTAATTGCATTAATATGTATGTGTTTCAATAAAGTTTCAAATGTTGGGGCAAGGCTTTGGCGGGGGGTACCGGGGGCGTTAAATACCCGGGGCGGACCAACTATTAGGGTTAAAGAATAATGTGCAGGGATTATAAGGACATTAGGTTAGGTACTATATCATAATTAGTTATTGTTTAAAATGGATTGAAGATGGATTGTGAAAGATGTTTAAGTTTAGCAGGTGAATACGCCCCAAATTGAATTCTAGGTATTGGGTCAAATAGGTTAGGATAAGTGAAAAAAAAAAGTCCCTATCTAGTGCCGGGCAGGAGCGGACGTGTTCAGAGAAGCTCCTGCATTTTTTATCATTAAACCGGTTAAAAATTTTAGTGCAGTGAAAATTTTGTAGACACTTTGTCCGGAAGGAAGAGAGGCGTGTTATGAAGTTGGAACTGTAAGTCTATCTTTAAAATTGTGGGTGATAACGGAAAAAAAACTGTGGACGGGAAAGTAGGGGGAAATTTGAGACTTGAACTATATAGGGAGAAAGAGGGTGAAATTCTAGGGGGGTTGCTTTTGAAAGTGTAGTAATTAAGATAAAATTGGCCGAGTTATTAGCGTGGGAACCTAAGGTCAAGTGCGGTCATCAGCGACAAGTGTCGACTGAGTAGAGTGCTGGGCGTCTGAGAACACTTGGGGTTCAAGTAGTCAGCGGGACTTCTGTGCGCAAATATTTGAAACCCCATAACTCCTAGAGAAATAGGGTTGGAGTGCTCTGGGTACCATCGGGGACGTCAGGAGTACTAGCTGCGTTCTTTTCCAGTGGCAGATTTCGGGAAAAACCCAAAAGGGGAAACTGCCCTAAAATCGTTTTCTGGTGCGGTGTAGTGAGTGCGGGAAGGCATAAGGACAGAGGTGGATCTCCAATCCAACCATAGCCAGTGGCGTGGGTTGGTAAAAATCCGAGTGTGAACTTTTCTTCAAGACCCGGTTTTCTGGTCGTCCTATCGAGGTCCGGGAAGTGAAGAGGGTGTGTCCAGTTGGGTTATGGTGGGACTTCTGAGGCAAGCATGCCGGTAAAAAGGAGTCCAGCTCGGGGGGGGGGGGGAGAAGGGGAAATCAAAGGAAGAAGAGGAGAAAAGGGAGGTACAGGAGGTCACAGTGACAAGGAGGACAGCGTAGATAAGGGTAAGCCCTCTCAGAGTGAGGACAGGCAGAGAAAGGAGAAATCGAGGAAGAAAGAAGATGAGATGAAAGGGGTAATGGACAAGGACATGACAGAAGAGGTGGGATGTCCTGATGAAGAGGAGGTCGGAAAAGAAATAGTCGCTAGGGAGAATACATCTTACGAGGTTGGCCTGGTGGTCAAGAATTATATTGATGGACTACTGACGTCGAGGAAGGTGGGTAGTACCGTGATCAACAAGCTGAAGCAGCGGATCGATGAGCTGGTGGCTAGGATGACCTACCAGGAGGGTAAAATCCATCAGCTCAACCTGGAGAACGGCAGGCTGCGGAACGAGGAAAGAAAGTGGTTGGCGGGGGCGGATACGGCTGTGAGGAGGCCTACCTTTGCCCAGGTAGCGACGGCGGGGGGCTCGGTGACGCCGGCGGCTCGACTAACTCCGGCCCTAAGAATCGAGAAGGAGCAGGTAAATAAAGGCTCTAAGGTTTTTATTACTTCAAGCCAGGGGGAGGATACGGGAGCGATAAGAGCTAGAGTGATGATGAAGATAAACCCGGCTAAGGACAGGATTCGCATCCGGTCCATTAGGCCAGCCGGTAAGTCTGTGGTTATAGAGACAGAGACCGAAGGCGACACGGAGAAGGTAAGACGAGGTGTTCAAGCACTTGAGGGTCTCAAGTGCGAGGCGCCGAGGAGGAGGAGACTGCTTGTGACTGTTTACGACGTACCGGTGGATATGACGGAGGAGGAGCTGGAAGAAGCTATTTACGCTCAGAACTTAGAGGGGCATATCACTAGGGAGGAATTTGAGGAGGGATTCGAACCCCGGTTCAGGACGGGGAAGAGAGAGAGGAGGGTCACCAACCACGTGGGGAGGTCTCCCCGAGAGTGAGGAGTCTGCTGGTTGTAGGGAGAGTATATCTTCGCTTCGCCAGCGTCTCAGTAAAGGACTTCCTAGTAGTGACGCGGTGTAACCGCTGCATGGACCTGGGCCATACGGTGAAGTTTTGCCCTAAGAAGGACTCGGTCTGTGGCAGTTGTGGACAAGCTGGTCACGAAAGGAAGGACTGCAAGGAGAAGGTGAAGAAGTGTATTCTTTGTCAGAGTCGGGGAAAGGAAAGGTGTAAACACCCCAACACCAGAGAATGCCCCACGTACCAGCTCCTCCTGGACAGACAAATACAGGACACTGAGTATGAATAGTGACATCAAAGAATTAATAACGGTACTGACTAACATACCGGACAAGCTTAAGGGGGAGGATAAGTGGGGTAATAGACGAGAACCTGGGTGGAAGGGGGGCCATGCGGAAAGAAGAAGTTTCCCGTCTAGAGTGAGGAGAAATCGGATAAGAGCGGAAAGATATAAGGCAGAAAAGGAAGTGAGGGAGCATATTCCTGATGTGAAGTGTGAAGGGAGTGAAGCCCTATCGGGACCTATCCAAGAGGTATGTGGGTTATGGGATCGAGACTCCAGGGGAGGGAGGGAGAATGCTGATAGGCCTTCTAAGGTGGTAATGCACTGTCCGGCGAAGGGAAATGGAGGAATAAGTGAGGGGGAAGAAGGGAAGGTTACCTCAACTCTAGAAGAGTTGAAGGTAAAAAGGAAACGTTGGAACATTCAGCGGATGAAATTTTGGGTGAAGGGGCCGGTAGTACTTAATGGGCGGGAAGTTAAGGTAGGTGGGGGAGGGGCAGAAACAGAAACAGAAACAGAGGGTGAGGTGAGTAGCAGCAAGGAGAGGGGGGAAGAGGAGGGAGAAAAGAAGAGGACAGTCGATAGAGCAGTCGAAGGAGAGGGAAGGGGTGATGGTAGAAGAAAATGAGCCGAAAGATTCGTCTAAGCCAGTGGAACCGGGGTCAGTGTATGAGAACTTCGAGGAGATCCTTCAGCTGTTTAGGTTGGAGGAACATCAGACTCTTAATCTGGCAATGAGACACATAGTCAGGACGGGTCACGATAAAGGCATGTACATTGCATTCCCTACTCCTGAGGCTCTGGATAGGATTCAACTTAAAGCGATGAATCTTCCAACTGAGGTTGAGCCACTGCTCGGTAAGGTTAAGAAAGTATTTGATAGGAGGAAGGAAGTACTTGATGTAGAAGAACTGTACAAGCACTTCGTTAAGGCGAACGGTCGCATTGCATTTGATGCAAAAGAAGCATGGCCCAGATGCTACGTGTTTACACACAATCCCTAATGGGTGATAGAAGCAACAAGATCAAAATTGGGCAATTAAATGCGATGAGAAGTGCGACAGTGATGGATGAGGTTAAGAGAGTAGTGGACGAGCTGAGTCTGGATATTGTATGCCTTCAAGAGCCGTACATAACGAGGGGGGGCAATATCGTCAAGAATCAGTTACCTCCGACGGCGAGATTGGTGTATGGTGGTGAACGATCGATGAGCCTGATTATAGTTATAAAAGAGGACATAACTGTAACGAGGGTTGATCAATTTTGTCACGATAGGGTCACTTGCGTCGAAATAAGAGCTGACGTGGGAGTGTTTATCCTTGTCAATATGTACTTTCAGTATAGAGAGGAAATAGAGCCCTACCTGGAACAGCTGGAGGCAATTGTGAACACCTTTAAGGGTAAGCCGCTCGTAGTTGTGTCGGATGTGAACGCGAGATCACTTCTTTGGTTTAGTGACGATTTAAGGAGAGACGATGGAAGATTAGGGGGGCCTAGGGCTTATCAGAGGGGGGAAAAGCTAGTGGAGATGATAGAAGTAAACCAACTAGAGGTGATGAATGTGTACGGAAATCCGCCGACTTACGTGGGGGCCACGGGTGCCATGTCGAATATCGATGTCACCCTGTGCAGCCGCGAGGCGGCTGGGATGGTAAGGGATTGGAAAGTACTGGACAGGGTAACTATAAGTGACCACAACATGATCACCTTTGAGGTAGAGGGGAACATGGCTGTGTTGGAGGGGACGGTCGTGTTAAGGTTTAACTTGAGGAAGGCTAATTGGGATAAGCTTAGAAGGGAGTTGGTGCTGCCGGAGAGAATAGAGGAAGGAGGTAATGTGAACTCAAAAGCAAAGGAGCTAACGAAGGCGTTGCAGAGTGCTATGAGGGCAGCTATCCCGGTGATTAAGGAAGGAAGATTCCCCAACAGGCAAAATGGATTTTGGTGCGCAAGGCTGATAAGATTGAGGGCCATAGCCAGGACGGCTCGCAGAAGGTACCAGGCTGAAAGGCACCCGAGGACTAAAGAGTTCCTGCTGGGATTGCATAGAGAGCGCAAAAGGGAATATGAATCTGCCCTGGCTGAGGCGAAGAGGGAGGGCTGGGAGCGTTATGTTCAAGAAGAGCTGCGAACTAAGGTATGGGGAATACCCTTCCAGATGGCGGCAGGGAAGATAAGGCCCCTAGCCATGATCTCGACGCTCAGGAAGCCGGGTGGAGGCATGACCCTTGGATGGGAGGAGTCGGCTGGGCTTCTGATGGACACCTTGCTGCCAGGGGACGATGGATTAGATGAGTGCGAGGAACAGACAAGGATGAGGAGATTGATGACTGAGCAGTATGTAAATGATACTAGAGTAGGGCCGACAACTCAGGCAGAGGTAATCAAGGCCGTAGCCAGTATGAAAAGGAAGAAGGCTCCGGGACCCGACGGAATTCGGGTTGAGGTCCTTCAGGCCGTCAGCGAGCAGATAGCACCCTTTCTGGCGGAATTGCTAAATGAGTGTACGCGTCAAGGCAGAGTGCCTAACGTGTGGAAGCAAAGTGAGGTGGTTATTATCAGTAAAAGTGATGAAAGGGACCCGCAACTCCCGAAGTCGTACAGGCCGATATGTTTGTTGAATGTATGTGGCAAGCTGCAGGAAAAAATTATGTGCGATAAGCTGAATATGTATCGAAGAGCGGTAGGGATGCACAGGCAGCAGTACGGCTTCAGGAGGGGTAGGTCGACTGAGGATGCTATCTGTGAGGCTATGACCTTGATGGATAGGTGTACTGGGAAATATGTGGTAGGGGTGTTCGTGGACATCTCGGGAGCCTTCGATAACTTATGGTGGCCGGCCCTCTTTAAGGCAATGAGGGATATACAGTGTCCGGGGGATCTCTACAGGGTTTTTCGAGACTACTGTAGGGATAGGTATGCGACCCTGAGGTGTCCAGGAATCAAGATCAGCAAGAAGCTAACGAAGGGATGTCCCCAGGGGTCGGTCTGTGGGCCGATATTCTGGGACATAGGGCTCGAGCCTGGGTTGTCGGAGGTTGAGGCTCTTCCTGGAACGGCGGGGGTGGTCGCCTTCGCTGACGATCTGTTGGTAATAGTGGAAGCTGAGTCAAGATCGGAGCTGGAAGCCAAGAGCGGGGCTGTGTTAGCAGGCCTTAACTCTTGGTGTAAGCAAGTGAAATTGGCCTTGGCACCAGCGAAGACGACATACGTGCTATTCAGGGGAGTGCTGAGGAGGGACCCTGCTATTAAACTTGATGGACAGAACATTAGGCGGAGTGGGAATACTAGATACCTGGGGGTCACGCTTGACGAGAAGGGTAATTTCATAGCGCATGTGGAGAACGCGTGTGGTAGAGCCTTGCGGATTATGAACAGGATTATAAGTATAGGTATGGGGAGATTTTGTTTACCTATGAAGTGTATCAGCCTCTACCATCAAGCATTGCTAGTCTCTGTCGTGGGCTATGGAGCCAGCACTTGGGCACATCGGCTAAGGCAGGTGTACCAACGGGTAAGACTGAGGGGCCTGCAGAGGAGTATACTTCTCAGGCTCTCATGAGCTAATAGAACGGTAGCGACCGACACGTTATGCGTGGCGCTGGGTATCTGGCCCCTTGACTTGGAGGTAAGGAGGAGGGCTGCTCTGTATTGGCTGAGAAAGGGAGAAGTGGACAAGGTGGAGACTTTGAGGAGGGAAGGGGTAGGGACCAAAGGACAGATCCGGGAGGCTCTCCTGGACGAATGGCAGACAGATTGGGATGAGAGTGAAACGGGCAGGAGGACTTACCGGATCTTCCCGAGTGTCAGAGACCGATTGGGGATGGTGCATCTTGAGCCCTCCACTGGGCTGGTGCACTTCTTGACTGGACATGGGCCATATAGAGCGGTTCTCTTCAGACTTGGACAGACAGATAGTGTGTTTTGCGATTGTGGAAGGGAGGCCACGCCTGAACACGTAGTGCTGGAGTGTGCACTTTCGTTAGGGGAGAGGGAGGAGTACCAGGTGCCCTTACAGGCGGGAGCGGTATTCCACATCGTGAGGGACGTGGATAGGTGGGGCTTCCTTGACAGGATCGCGGATGACGCATCTAAGAGGGAAAGGACAAAATATACTAACGACTTACGGAGAATGAGACGTATAGGGGGACGTGATGAGGACATGGACGTGACAATTAGTGACATAGACGTAGCAACAAGCAGTGACAAAGGGAAAGATGACGACGAAATTTTTACTAGAAAACTGGTGATTATTGGTAATAGAATGGCATAGGGATGAGCGGTTGGAATGATGGAGTTGGATGAATCTCCTGGATTTCCGGAGACCAGCCGAGGCGTACTCCCGCTGGATTTCAGCAGTGTGAATTGCTAAGGTACCGGTGGGGGTGCAATTGCCGGCTGGGAGAGAAAAGGAGGGATAAATAAGGGACGAGGGAGTGTAGCCCTTCCGCTCGATCGACTCCTCCACTTGGTAACAAGTGTGTTTGTTGGGCCGGAGTAGTCGGGCCTCCTGTTCGTCGGGGCACCATTCAACGGCTGTCTGGCAGTCGGGTGGAGGTAGTGCCTTGGACAATTCATGGCCGAGAGGGAGAAGAAATTTTAGATTATAGTTAGGTTAAGAATTCTTCTTTTTTGGTGTCTTGTACAAATTCCTACGCAAGTAAAGATTTTTGTAAAATGTAATAGGTTTAAGTTAGGTTAAGGTCCGAAATAAAATAAAGTAAGTGGTTTTGTTAGTGAGTAGGCGGAGCGAGATCTTCGGTAGGGCGCCTCCCCAGGTGGCGGATAGGGGGATGCTCACTGTCGAAGCCCTGGGCCACGGCTCTGAAAACATGGTCCCAGACGGCCGTGGGGCAAGGCTTTGGCGGGGGGTACCGGGGGCGTTAAATACCCGGGGCGGACCAACTATTAGGGTTAAAGAATAATGTGCAGGGATTATAAGGACATTAGGTTAGGTACTATATCATAATTAGTTATTGTTTAAAATGGATTTAAGATGGATTGTGAAAGATGTTCAAGTTTAGCAGGTGAATACGCCCCAAATTGCATTCTAGGTATTGGGTCAAATAGGTTAGGATAAGTGAAAAAAAAGTGTCCCTGTCGATACGTTCTCGCCATCTATTTGGACATCTCGGGCGCCTTCGACAGCGCCTGGTGGCCGGCGATCTTGGAGAAGCTGAGAAGAACGAGAAGTCCCAGGAATTTGTATGAGGTGGTAAGAGATTATTTTAGGAATCGGACGACTGGTCTGTATTTGGAGCAGACGGAGTCGGTGAAGGTCCTGACCCAGGGCTGCCCTCAGGGGTCGGTGCTGGGTCCGGCCTTGTGGTTGTTAATATTCGATGATTTTTTGAGATTGCAGTTTAGAGATGGTGTTAGCTGCTACGCCTATGCAGACGACGGCCTGCTACTCGTCAGAGGTGACACCAGGAATGAGTTGGAAGCGAAAGCGGAGCACGCAGTGAGGACGGTGTTCGAATGGGGAGTGAGGGCTCAGCTCACCTTCTCGAGGGCGAAGACAACCTTGCTCAAGGGGAGACATTCAGCGATGAGGCATCCTACGGTGCACATGGACGGCGCGCACATAGGATATGTTAGGGTAAACAGGTATCTGGGTGTCTTGTTAGATGAGGGTTTGCTTTTTAACGATCATTTCAGGATGGTCGCGGGAGTGGCGAAGGCGGCGTTTGGGAGATTCATCCGAGTCTCAAGGACCTCCTGGGGACTGGACTTTGCTACACTACGGAGGATGTACAAGTCCCTAGTGGAGTCGGTGCTGACCTACGGATGTGTGGTGTGGCAGCATCGTATGGAGGTCGGCAGCAGCGAGATCATCCTTCGACGTGCACAGAGGTTTGCTCTACTTGCGGTGACTAAGGGTTATAGTACTGTCTCTCACGATGCCTTGCCCATTGTTGCAGGAGTGCTGCCGATAGACCTGCTCGTTAGGGAGAGGGCTGGACTCTACTGGGGAAAGAAGAATGGCCTGGACCTGGAAGAAAAGAGGAGGAACGCGCAGCGAGACTCGCTTGCCACCTGGCAGGCGAGGTGGGACAGGTCCACAAAAGGCAGGGAGACTTATCTTTTTTGGCCATCTGTGCAGGCTAGGATGGAGAGTGGCTGGGTCGGGACCAAAGGCCTCTGTGTAGGATGAACGGTGGGGGAAAGGAAGAAAAAGGTAAGGATAGATAAAGCGAAAGGGGAAGAGTGAAAAAAGGGGGAAAGTGAAGGAAGAAGAAAATGATGTGAAAGGAAAGATATAGGATAGGTTTGTCCCACACGAGGTACGTCCTACACAGAAGCCTCCCCTTTTAGTCGCTTCTTACAAGCAGGGGTTACTGCGGGACTATTCTAAACCCCGTCCCGCAGGGGGTAAAAATATAAAGAAAGATAAAAATGGAGGAGAGGTAAAGGTGGGAACTGAGACCTCTAGGAATAGCGAAAACGGAGATATGGAAGGGGAATGTAGAGAAGGATCAATGGTGAAGGAATTGGAGAAGAAGGATGAAATTGGAAATAAGGGAAGTGGGACGAAACGAAAAGAGAATAAAGAATCCAGATGGATAAGATGGGTGAAGGGGAAGACCTTGGAACCGGGGAAAGTACGGAAAGGAGAGGGGAATGACAGCATTGAAATAGAAGAAAAGAGTAGAAAGGAGGTCTTAGGGGAAGTAGGGCAAGAGGAGGTAGAGGTTTTGAATGTGAGTGACATTGGGATCGATCAGAGGGAAGGGAAAGGAGGAAAAGATCCAGTAGGGGCTCAGGATGAATGGGAGGAAAGATTGAAATTATCAAGGTTAGAAGAAGTGGGACTGCTTCAGGCCGCGCTTAGGCAGCTAGTGAGGAAAGGACATAAAGAGGGACAAAGAGTAACATTCCCGATAGTCGAACTGGTTGATGCAATACAGCTAAAGTCGGTAAACTTGCCAACGGACGCGGAGGAGTTGGTAAGTTTAGTCAGGAAGATGGTGGAGAGAAGGGGAGAGCTGTACAACCTGGAGGCCATTTATAATCACCTCGTTAAGGCTCATGGGAGGGTGAGCTATAACGCTAGGGAGCCTTGGCCCGGTTGCTATGTCTTTACACACCATCCTTGATGACAGATAGCGACAATAGGATAAGAATCGGGCAGCTCAATGCAGCGAGAAGCTCCATGGTCCTTCACGAGGTGAGGAAATCGGCAGAAGAAAGGAAACTTGATATAATCTGTTTACAGGAGCCTTATACTCTGGAAGGGCGAGTGCCGCACATGCCGACTACGGCCAGTGTTATCTGTACCGGGAGGAAACCCATGAGTGCAGTGATCGTGGTAAACCGGAGGATACTGGTGACTAAGGTTAACCAGTATTGCGATGAATACACAACCTGTGTAGAGCTCATGACGGAACTGGGAAAGATAACATTGGTAAACATGTACTTTCAATTTAGGCACCAAATAGACACGTACCTGGACAGATTGGAAGAAGTAGTAAGAGCGTTTCATGATACTCCATTGATAATTGTTGCGGATGTAAATGCCCGATCCCCGTTATGGTTTAGTAATAAGTGGAGGAGGGCGGATAAAAGGGATAGATATACACGCCCTGATTTGAGAGGGAGAGCACTGGAAGATTTGATAGCGGCGAATGGCTTATTGGTAGTAAACCGTGAGAATAACCCGCCAACCTATGTAGGGAGGTGGGGGGCAAATTCAAATATCGACGTGTCAATGGTAAATAGAGAGGCGAGATATGGTATTAGAAACTGGCAGGTTTTAGAGTTTGAGACGTCGAGCGATCATAATCTAATTATTTTTGAGTATGAGCAGAAAGGGGATCAAATTGACGAAGAAGAGGGGCGAAATGATGGAATTACTGGGGTAGTTGAGAAGAAAAAGAGGAGATATGATCTGAAAAGGGCGAATTGGGACAAATACAGGGAAAAATTGAGCAATCTGGAAATAACAAAAGAAGGAGACAACGTGAACATGAAGGCGAAAGAGATGACTAGGATGATCCAGGATGCCCTGCGGCAGGCGGTACCGTTGGTGGTGGAGGGGCCCGAAGATTGGTAATAGATCGTGGAACAAAAGGCTGGAACAAATGAGGAGGGATGCCAGAAGGGCCAGGAGAAACTACCAAAGGAGCCGAGGCCCAGAGGAAAGGAATTTTCTGTTGAACACATATAGAGAAAAGAAGGAAGAGTTTGAAGAGGGATTGAGGAAAATAAAGGAAGAGAGCTGGGAAGCGTACGTAAAAGAGGAATTAAGAACGAACCCCTGGGGAGTCCCTATAAAATCGCGGCGGGTAAAGTAAGACCCCCAAAGGAAATATCTACATTGAGGAAACCCGAGGGCAGAGGGTTTACAAAGGGGTGGGAGGAGTCGGCGGAGCTTCTTCTAGAGACATTGCTCCCAGATGATAGCAGGATGACGGACAATGCAGAACATCGTAGGAAAAGAAGAGAGTTTGGCTCGTACTATGAAGAGGAAAGGATGGCGGAGGGAGTACAAGAGCAAGAAGTGGTAGCGGAAATCGGTAAATTAAAGAAGAGGAAAGCACCTGGACCAGACGGTGTAATGAACGAAGCCTTGCAGGAGGGAGTGGGAATCCTAGCACCTCAGATCACGGGACTTCTAAATGAGTGCTTGAGGCAAGGTAGGATACCAGACGTTTGGAAGCAGAGTGCGGTAGTGATTTTGGGTAAAGGTGAGGACAAGGACCCGATGGAACCCAAATCATATAGGCCGATATGTCTACTAAACGTCTGTGGGAAACTACAAGAGAGGATACTCGCCTCAAGACTCTTAAGGCATAGGACCGAAAGGGGAATGAATCAAAACCAATTCGGGTTCAGAAAGAGCTGGTCAACAGAGGATGCTCTGTCGAGGGCGATGGAGGTGATAGACCGGGTGAATGATAAATACGTAGTGGGGGTATTCATTGATATAGCCGGTGCCTTCGACAATTTGTGGTGGCCTGCTCTTTTTGAAAATCTGAGGAGGTTGAGATGCCCGAAGAATTTGTACGAAAGTTACAAAGATTACTGCAAGAACAGATTCGCGACTATTGACGGTAGGTGGAAAAGAGTGGGAAAAATCTTGACCAAGGGTTGCCCACAGGGCTCGGTGAGTGGTCCCGTTTTTTGGGACATACTGCTGGAGCAGGGGCTAGAAGAGCTGGAAAATCTTGAGGAGGTGGAAGCGGTAGTAGCCTTCGCAGACGACATATTAATTATAGCTAAGGGAAAATCCAGGGTTGAGTTACAGGACAATGCAAACAGAGCTTTGGAGGTTTTTAAAAATTGGTGTAGGGGGTTAAATTAGAGGTATCAACAAGTAAAACCAAACATATGATATTTAAAGGAAACGGAGATAGAGGGCCAATAATCAAGATAGATAGAAGAAAAATTGATAGAGTTAGGACCTACAGATACCTTGGGATTACATTGGACGAAAAAAGAAATTATGCAGTACACATAGATCAAGTTGGGGCGAGGGCTACTGCTGTGATGAACAAGATAATAAACATCGGGCAAAACAAGTTTAAGCTACCACTGAGAATCATCAAACTTTACAGCAAGGCGCTCATGGGGGCCATTATAGGATATGGTGCCAGTGTGTGGGCACATCGGCTAAATAACGAAAGACAGAAGAAAGCTCTGCTAAGTGTTCAACGAAGTGTGCTGATAAGACTGCCCGGGGCATATAGAACAACCGCCACGGATGCCCTCACCATCTTACTGGGTGAGATCCCGATGGATTTGCTAATCAAGGAGAGAGCGGCACGTTTTTGGCTGAGAAAAGGTAAGCTGGATAGAGTAGCTGAATTATTATTATTATTATTATTATTGTTTAACGGCCCATCGACACATCTAGGTCATTAGGGCCTTGAAATATATTAAAAACATAATAAAATCCCCATAGGGGAAAGAGATAAAACATTCACCATCTGAGACACTCCATAGGAGTGCTCAAATGGGCTCCTGGTATAAATTAAGTGATACACCTGCTAAAAAAAACCACAAGTGTATCACTCTAATAAAAAGACAAAACAAACATATTAAAATATAACACGTTAAAAAGACAAAACATGTTAAAATGATAATACGTTAAAAAGACAAAACAACATGTTAAATTGTAATAAAACTGTTAAAAAGATCTCAATATGAGATAATATCCAAAAGAGCCACTTTATAAAAGTGACTCAAATGGCATTAAAAAGATCCGCCTGGCGTATAAAACGGAGTAAACAAATAACTCCATCCGCACTATCGCGTAATAAAAAACGTAAGTCACCTTTAAAATCAAGAGCCAGACGGATAGGGGCTAGTTTGCGACACTCCACCAAAATGTGATGCACACTAAGGGGAGTATCACAAAACTCACACACTGGAGGTGGATCCCCTCTTAGTAAAAAACTATGGGTCAATGAAGTATGCCCGACGCGGAGTCTCGTCACGATGACCTCCTCTCTTCTAGACTTTCGTATAGAAGAGGGCCATCGCGACACACCGTCCCTGATGGACCGCAGCTTGTTCTGAGCAGGGGTCGAGACCCACTGCTCGTGCCAGGTGCGTAAGACTCCACGCCGAACATAACCCTTTAGATCTAAAAACATGACACCCAAACTCGCCTCCGGAGGCAGGCGTGCTGCCTCCTTGGCTGCCTGGTCCGCCAGCTCATTTCCTGGAAGACCAGCATGACCAGGGATCCAGCAAAAGGCGAGCCGGGTGATTAATGAATCAATTTTAAAAATTTGCTCATGTATCATCTGCACGAGGGGATTCCAGGTGTAGAGAGTGGACAATGCCAACAGAGCACTCATGGAATCCGTGCAGATGAGGACAGAACGGTGACTACTTCGGTAAACAAAACACAAAGATTTAAAAATGGCATATAATTCAGCCGTAAAAACACTGGTTTCTTTAGGTAAACCAAATTTAAAATTGGATCCTTCCACAACAAAAGCACATCCCACGGAGGCTCCAGATTTAGAGCCGTCAGTGTAGATGCGCTCGAATCCGTGAAAGCGAGTGGAGAGGAGCTCATTAAAGGTCCTCTCATATACAAAGTTTGGGGTGGTCGCTTTAGGGAACTTGGCAAGATCAAAATGGCATTGAGGTAGGCGTATCTTCCAGGGAGAAACTCGACCTGGGGATGTGGGGATAGCCTTTGGCAAAACTATCCCACACGTGTCGAAAACCGATAGCATCCTGATCCCAACCGGCCTTGTACTACGCCATTTGGTTTCATACAAGACACGGTTAGGGGGATGAAACACAGGACGATAGGCAACATGCTGCGCCATGCAATGAAGTTTCGACACGTAAGATGCCAATAGATAGGACCGCCGGTAAGAAAGAGGCGGCTCACCGGCGTCGGCACAGATGCTGACGACTGGACTGGTACGAAAGGCACCAGTAGCCAGTCGAATGCCAGCATGGTGGACACTATCTAGCATCTTCAACGCCGAGGGTCTAGCTGAGCCATAAACAAAGCTCCCATAATCTAGTTTAGATCTGACCAGGGCCCTATACAGGCGCATCAAGGTTTCCCTATCAGCACCCCAGGACCGGCCGCTAACCACTTTGAGCAAATTCAATGCCTTAATACACCTCGCTTTCAGGTCTTTGATGTGGGGGATCCAAGTTAGTTTAAAATCGAATAAAAGTCCCAGGAACCTTACGGTCTCGGAGACAGGTAAAACAACGTTGTTCATTAAAATATTGGGGGCTGGGTGTATTCCGCGTAACCTATGGAAGTGGACGACCGTCGTTTTGGCTGCAGAGAAGCGAAAGCCATTACGCGATGCCCACGACCAAAGATTGTTAACACTCAGTTGGATCTGTCGTTCAGCCCTGTGGAGACTTGACGAACTGCAATAAATTGCGTAGTCATCCACAAAGAGGCATGAACGAACAGGTGAGCGCACGTTGTCCACAATACTATTTATCGCGATAGCGAACAACGTACAGCTCAGAATACTACCCTGAGGTACCCCATTTTCTTGAATAAAATCCTCGGATAAGGTGTTATTTAACCTTACCCGAAAGTGTCTATCCGACATAAAATTAGATATAAAAGAAGGAAGGTTTCCTCGAAACCCCCAATTAAAAAGTGATTTCAAAATGCCGTACCGCCAGGTGGTGTCGTACGCTTTCTCCAGATCAAAAAAAACAGCCAGAAGGTGCTGCTTATGGAGAAAAGCGTCACGGACAGCCGTCTCTAGACGGACAAGATGATCCACTGTAGATCGGTTCCGGCGAAAACCACATTGAATATTAGATAGCAGATTGCGGGATTCTAAATACCATATAAGTCGTTTATTAATAATTTTTTCCAGTATTTTACATACACAACTAGTTAAAGCTATCGGTCGATAACTAGTTGGCTCTAATTTATCTTTGCCACTCTTATACAACGGGATAACGATTGCTTGCTTCCAAAGTGATGGGAAGTGATGAGACTCCCAGACACTATTGAAAAGGTCCAGAAGATATGCGTGTCCGGCAGGGGGCAGCTGCCGCAACATTTCATAGTGGATATCATCTGGACCGGAAGCTGTGTTACCCGCCTGGGTGAGGGCATAGGAAAGTTCATCTTGCGTGAAAGGGGAGTTATAATCCTCCCCCCGACTTTGGCCAAAATCAATAGTAAGGCGCTCGATGCTGCGCTTATGCACCACGAACTCGTTAGAGTAGCTCGCAGTGCTAGAAATAGCGGCGAACATCGAGCCCAATACATTGGCGACCTCCATAGGGGAGGAGACAAGTGAACCGTTAGACATGAGTGCGGGTATATTATAAATGGTATTTTTGCTACTACGTACTTTACGAATGTGATCCCAAACCTTGGTTGTGGGAGTGGAAATAGTAAGGGTAGAAATAAACTGTCTCCAAGACTCTCTTCTGCTTTCTCGAATAATACGGCGAGCTCTAGCACGTAGAATCCGGAATGACTCCAGATTCTCCGAAGTTGGACGTCGATGAAAGAGACGTAGGGCCCTTCGACGGTTAGAAATAGCCAGCCGGCACTCCTCGTTCCACCAGGGAACAGGACGGTGGCGCGGGTTTGGCGAGGATTTTGGGATGGATGCCCTCGCCGCCGCTATGACCGTCGAAGTAAATTGCCCAGCCTTAACATCGACGTTGGGAGAATGGGGTTCGTCGAATACGGCGAGCTCGCGGAATATATCCCAGTTAGCACGTTTAAGAACCCATTGGGGTAACCGTGCTGTACTGGGAGGATCTTGGATTTTTGAAAGCAGAATTGGAAAGTGATCGCTGCCACATAGGTCCGAGTGAACCTCCCAAAGGAAGTGAGCAGCAATCCCGGGGCTACATAGAGCTAGGTCGATGGCAGAGGATACACCATTAAAGGTGGAGAAGTGTGTCTGGGTCCCGGTGTTCATTAACACCAGGTTTCCCGAGACAAGAATATCCTCTACCATCCTCCCGCGGGCGTCTGTAAAATTAGACCCCCACACCAGGTTATGCGCGTTAAAGTCCCCCAAGATGATATAGGGGGCGGGAAGTTGTATAAAGAGGGCCTCTAGTGTCCTCTTGGAAACACGCTCACCTGGTGGGAGGTAGATGCAGCATACGGTTACCTCCATAGGAAGGGAGACTCTGACAGCGATCACTTGGAGATCAGAAACAATATTAATATTCTTATGATATATAGTACTTCGTGCGAATATAGCCACACCTCCGCTAGCCCGATCAAAGAAAGGCTTGTCGGTACGATACACATCGTACCCACGAAGCATCGGGTTGTCAGTTGGGCGGAAGTGGGTCTCCTGCAAACACAAGATGGAAGGGTGCAGGGAAGAAATTATTAGTTTGATTTCCTCTTCACGAGCATAGAAACCCCTACAATTCCATTGTAGTAGCGACATAAGTTATTAGTATGAAATTTAGTTATCCTCGCAATCCATTTCGCTATCCTTTAAGAATAAAAATTTGTTGAGGCCCTTTTTAGGCCCTCTTGCCTTTCCCAGTCTCTCCTGTACCTCTCGCTTCAGGAGAGGCTTCGGCTTATTTTGGGGAGACTGGGGAGTCGGATTCTTGTTCGAAGGCTTTAAGGCCTTAGACGCTTTTTTTATACAATGTTTTTCGGCGGTCTCTCGCTGGTCCTTCTTCAAGGCACCAGTGGGACTCGCCCTAGCGGCCTCAACTGTTCCGCAACTCGTCCCCACCTCCGGAAGCCCAGAGGTGGGTGTGAGAGGCTCAACAACGGCCGCCCTTGTTTTATTACCCCGAGGCGGGCTCGGGGGGATTACCCGGGGCGGGCTCGGGGGGATTACCCGGGGCGGGCTCGGGGGGATTACCCGAGGCGGGCTCGGGGGGATTACCCGAGGTGGAGCCGGGGGGGCTCCCGAGGTGGATTCGGGGGGGTTAACCGAGGTGGACTCGGGGATGTTCTTAGAGGAGGGCCACGAGGAGAACTCCTAGGTGGCACAGGTGGTGGAGACAACATCTCTGAAGTTGTCACCTTGGGCACTAATTTCATCGCCACCGTTGCCGGCGCGATATTACTATTTTTTTCTCGAGTAGAGGTCAGTGGCACGGGTCTCGAAGAAGGCTTTGAAATGTTAACTGCGCAATGGCAGTTGGGGCAATTGATATTCTGGGAAACTATCTGACTGTAAGAGGTCTGAAATACCGGAGCTTGGCTAGATGCGTATTCTTTGCGTGCTTGGTTGTATGGAATCTTCTTTTCAGTTTGTATCTCAAGCACTTTTTTCTCCACCTTCCATTTCGGACAGGCCCGAGACCAAGCAGAGTGCGAACCCTTGCAGTTAACGCAGAATTTAGGAGACTCACACGGTGTATCGTGAGCCTCCTGTCCGCAATCCGCACAGGTTGGCTTACCACGGCATCGCAGCTTCGTATGCCCAAATTCCTGGCACTGAAAACAGCGCCGAGGGTTAGGGACATACGGCCGGACCCTGAGCACGTGGAAACCCGCTCGGACCTCCTTTGGAAGGGTTGGAGTCGCAAAGGTAAGGATATAAGTGTCAGTCTTTTTCTCACTGCCGTTCTTTTTCACTACTATGCGGTATACTTCAGTGACATTCTGAGGGGCTAGCTCCTCACAGATTTCCTCAATGCTCACGCAGTCGAGGTCATAGCAAGTGACCACTCCCTTGCAAACATTGAGGAACCTGTGGGGTTCCACCTTCACCAGTATACGAGACGTATTGCTCAACGGTATTTCTTTAAGAGCCAGTATGTTGCCTGATTGGATGTCGGATGTTGTCTGAATGAGAATGGTGCCGTCACGAAGTTTTCTTATAGACACACTTGCCTTGGCTGCGCCATTTATCGCTCTTTCGAGGATAAATGGGCTCACCCGTTTCATGTTCTCACCTTCTTCCACTCGAGACATTACCAGGAAGCGGGGCTGGGGCCTCACCACCTCCTGGATTTCTTCTAATTGAGGGCTAGACGGCCTTACCCGTTTCCGCCTCTTATCAATATTACGGCCCTGTGAGGGGCCGGGCAGTGAGTTGCCAGCAGGGTTTGGCAGTACGATGCCAGCGGCGACAAAATTATCGGCCATGCCGTAATTGGGGACAACCTACACAGTACTCGGATCGTAGACCCAGGGTGATCCAAGTTGGTACTACCACATATGGCCCTGTTAACTGTCCCGACGAGAGGCCCTATGCGACGCTAGACATGACAACCTTCGCATAGTGCATCGCCGAGACAGAGGTCGTCGCAGCAAGTGGGTGTAGGAAAGTGCCAATTTTACGTCCGGGCCCTCATGAACGCAACCGATCTTTTCCCAAAGTAGGGTACCCGGTTATTGTCATCCCTAAGGCCCTTCTACTAAGGTATTGCAACCGGCGCACTTTCATTTAGGAGCTCAAGGCAGTGGTATCCAATAATAAACAGAGAAGAGCCGGGTTAGTTGCCAAGGTCGTCAACAGAAAGGCCAAAAGCCTCTGTGCAGGATGAACGGTGGGGGAAAGGAAGAAAAAGGTAAGGATAGATAAAGCGAAGGGGGAAGAGTGAAAAAAGGGGGAAAGTGAAGGAAGAAGAAAATGATGTGAAAGGAAAGATATAGGATAGGTTTGTCCCACACGAGGTACGTCCTGCACAGAAGCCTCCCCTTTTAGTCGCCTCTTACGACAAGCAGGGGTTACTGCGGGACTATTCTAAACCCCGTCCCGCAGGGGGGTAGAGTAGCTGAACTCACGGGTCCGGGGGTCACCACTAGGGAAGAAATAGGCGTTGCGTTGCTCAACATATGGCAAAGAAGATGGGATACAAGCGAGAAGGGAAGGAGAACGCATGCGTATTTAGGAAATGTTGTTGAAAGATTGGGGATGAAGCATTTCCAGCCATCAGCGGGGATGATCCAGTACCTATCGGGAAAGGGCCCTTATAATGAGTCGCTATGGCGGCATGGTCTAGTAGACACAGATAGGTGCGAGTGTGGGGAGGTCGCGTCGCCGGACCACATAGTATTGGAATGTCCCCAGTATGAGGGAATAAGGATGGGAGAACAAATACACATACAGGGAGAGTTGGTAGGAAATGTGATAAGAGATAAAGAGAAATGGATACATCTGGACAGAATAGCAAATGGAATATCCAAATGGGAACGTGATAAATATTTAGATGAGCTGAAAGAAGCAAGAAGAGCAGTGGGTGGTAGAAGAGAAGAGCAGAGAGGAGGAAGACCGAGCGCAAGAGGAACTCGGCGAAGTGAAGACGAGGAGAGCGGGAGTGGGTAATGGAATGATGAGAAAGGGAAGAAGAGGATAAGAGGGAGGAAGGAAATGGACAAGAAAAAGTAGGGATGAGAAAAACCAGTGGGGGAGTGTCTTCTGGATGCCAGCAGCGTGTAAACGCTGCTGAAGTAACCGAGGAGCAACCCGCGCTGGAGTGCAGGTAAAAACATGAGGACATTGAGAAGAAAGGTAAAAAACGTAAGGATAATAAGTGATGTCCATTAGTTAATAATAGTTCTAGGATAATAGGGTTGAGGGATGGGGTTAATAGTCATAGATAGTTTAGCTGTAGGTTAGGTTTAAGGAATGGTGCAAAAGTGGCTCGCTAAAAAGTATGCTGGTTTGGCTACGACCAATAGGGCGCCTCCCCAGGTGGCGGATAGGGGGATGCTCATCGCCGTCACCAAGAACCACGGTTCTGAAAACATGGTCCCAGGCGGTCGTGGAGCTAGGAGACGGCGAAGGGTACCGGGGAAATAAAATACCCGGGGCGGACCATGTAGCGAAGATTGGTGGAAGCAGCACGTGGGTCAATTGCCTAGGAATTAATGCTGAAAGAGAAATAAGTAGTGAATGATGAAAAGAGAACATCTAGGGAGAAGGAATGGAAATAGCCTGGATTTAATATTAGGAGCCAGGCTAAGAAATATACCAGGATGGTAATTTAAAAAAAATGTCCTTATTGGAGATGGGGCGTTTAGGTGCAAGGAGAGATGGCACGAGTGAGGTGGAAATGGGGGTAGAAAATTGGATAAACAGAGCAATAAAACAAAGGTGTGTATTTGCATATGGGAGAGATGAGAGATATGGTACGTGGTGGGGTGAGGAAGGCAGGGATTTCTCTAGAGTGGCGAGAGATCTAAATGAGGACAACAGGTTGCTAAAAGACTATGAGGTGGCTTTGTCCGGACTGTTGGGAGTGGTCTCTAAGACTAAATTCATTAATGATGGTGGGAGGAAAAACATGGGGAAGGAAGATTTGGGAGCTGGAATCAGGAGGAATGGTGTAATTATTGGTTTGGTGGGTCCAAATCTTAGAAGCGCCAGGTCTACGGATAGGAGGTACATGGGGGAATGGACAGAGAAAGGGCCAATGGAAGTTATAAGAAGAGTGCTACTAGAGGATAGAAGTGGGAATATATATATGGATGCTTATGATGGGGGAAGAATTTGCCAGGATGTGTATGAACGAAGGATTGATATTGTACTGGAGATGGCAGTATCGGAGGCCTATTTCCAAGCGGTTGAGAATAGGAAACCGGTGCATCTTCAGATAGTGGGACTTGGTTTAGGAGTGTGGAAAGGGGCAGCAAGACAGGAAGAAAGTTACCATCGTTGTGCCAGGAGAGTTATCTTGAAGGCCTTGGAGGCTCATTGGAGGGATAAATATCAGGTCCAGGATATAGAGTTTCTATGGCTGGGTCGGATAATGGAGCAGTTTCAGGATAGAGAGGAATTAAGGAAGAAATATGGTGTAAACGTGTTTGCTTCTGAAGTGGCACCGTATAAGGAAAGGGAAAACATGGAGGGCAAATTGCTAGTAACAACGTATGCATGGGACGGCAACGCGTGGCCGGGGAATGAATTCTGGGATGGTCATTTTGGATCGACAGGAGACTCTGCGGCGGCAACCCTAATATCTCAGGTTCAAAACCCCAGGATCAACAGTAGGTTGTGCGCAAGGGACAGGAGGATAACTGAAATGTTCGGCAAGGTGAGCGGTACAGAAGAGGAACTAGCAACAATGGATGATGAGATGTGTGATGAATTAATATTTAAGGATAACAATTGTAAGCAAGAAGGTAGTGCGAAAGGATATAGGAAATGGGATAGGAAAATTCAGAAGATGCTGGGGGAAAATAAAAGTGATGTGGGGGTGGAGGGTATAAGTGGACGTAAGTATGGAGTTGAGGGTGTGAAAAAAGAATGTAAGGAAGGAAAAGGGAATCGTTGGATTAAATGGATAAAAGGTCCAACGCTAAAGGCGGAGGAAGGAGGGATCATAAGTGGAGGTAGGAAGTGTGATGATGTATAGGAGGTTGAAGACAATGATAAGGTGGAGGAAGCAGTGACTATATTGGAGGAGGGCAAGGTTAACAAGCTTGAGGAGCTGAAGAGTAGACACGGGGAGTGGGAGGGCATGTTAAGGCCCGTGACTATAGTCGTGGGACGGATGTCTCCTGTGAGACTCCTGTGAGTGATCCCTCTGGCAGACTGTTTTCGATGCTCTAACTCGACCTGATTATAGTCATTCACCAAGAGACTGCCAAGCAGCTGACTGCTAGGTACCAGTTCTTTACAAGGAAAGAAAATGTTTGGCAACGCCGCGCGATTCAACCCGGCTTGACTCACAGTTTTGTATAATTTCGTAGAGTTTTAGAACGCGTTTTGTTAAACATCGTCATTTATTACAAGTTTTGGCGGTAGTTTCTTTTAAAAATGTCGGCCAAGAAGTTTGCCCGTACACGCCACAGGAAAAAGCTTTATTGTTAGACCTTGTACATAAATATAAAAACATAATTGAGAATAAAAAAACAGACGCATCTTCGAATTCTCAGAAGAAGGAAGCTTGGAAGAAAATAGCAGAAGAATTTAACTCCAACTTCAGTGTTTCCAGACGTGATGAAACCCAGCTAAAAAGGTAATTGTATTAAAATTCTTATCATCAAATCATTATACTTGTTTTGTGATTATTTTGTGAAATATGTTCATTCAAAACAAAGTCTGACTACCATATTATACTTTGAAAATAGTTTTAATTTAGTAGTGAAATCTTTGTTCTTGGAAATAGACTAATCACTTCATTCTTATCATAAATCCTTGTTCCCTTTTTTTTTTAGCTCGGACCACTGTTATTAATATGCCTAAGATTGTATTTATAAATTTTATACATCAAGCTGCCAATGTTATTGTTACTTTAATAAATCTCGTAAACTACTGTAATTGGTAGGCCTACTTGTCTATCAGGTCAACAAATTATTGTGTGGCTTCTTTTTAGTGAAGTAAATAAACAATCTATTATTGCACCTACAAAAATTATGGTTTCAATTTCATTGTCAGAGGAAACTAAACTATGCAACTATATTGGAGAACAAAACCGTACAACTATATAGCCTAGTACTATAGAGCATAATCATACAAATTTTTCCCTTTGTTTTATTATAATATATGTATATTAATAATAATAATAATAATAATACACACTCAATAAGATTGCAAATTGAATAATACAACGATTTTTAAAGTTTGATTAGGCCTATAAAGCTATATTATGTTAAGGTACCTTTTATCATATTCACATTGAAAAATTGATGAGTTTTATTTTTCTAACTATATTGAATTTGCTAACCCTTCCTTTGTAGCTATGCAAAAAGTCCCTGACTAATTGTGCTTATAATTGTTAATGTGATATGTTCACAGATGCTGGGAAAAATGTAAATCGCAGGTCAGGAAACAAAAGCAGTTGGAGAGGCAGCATTCGATGAAGACAGGGGGAGGGGAACAATTCAAAACCTCCCCTGCTAATGACGAGCTTGCTGCTCAGGTGTTGTCAATTCAACCATGGTTGGATGAGGAAGTTGACACACCCTGGGACAGCGACTATCGTCATCGGCAAGATGCTGCCTCAGTTTTCACTATTACTCACCCTGAGAAGAGCACCTCCACATAAATCTCAAGCAGCCCTCATAACCCCATCCCTTTACAAACTCCTCGACCATCCACCGCCATCCAAACTCTCCCATCATCTACATACACCCCTTTAACCTCAATCCCATCTATTCCTGGTCCCTCCACAGACCCAGAAGACTTTTTCCTTATCCCATACTCTCCCTCCCCACCCTCATCCCAAAGCAGTCCACCTCATGTTCCAGAGAGCACGCAGCACTCCAGTTGTGAGAATCCCGCATCAGCTCCATCTTTAAGGACCTTAACACCTCCTACACGCAGAGCACCCAAAGGTAATAACATAATATTTTTTGAACCATCTAACCTATGTGTAATAGGATTGTGTAATTGACCACAATAACATACACTAATTAAACTTTTTATGTCATATAATGTAATAGGGATTTTTTCAAATATATACAGTGGAACCTCGGTTATCCGTAATAAAAGGGGCTGACTCGATTTTGGATGTATAAATTTGAGTTGTGGTGGTAAGGATATACGTTAATTCAAAAAACGGTTTAGTGATAAGAAAATTTATAAAATAAGTAGGGCCTAATTCCGAATTACTATAAAAGTCAAAATTGTTTGGATTTCTTGTCATAAGCATTTCAATAGTAATAATTCTCTAGTTATTCTATGTAGCTACATAAATAACAACTAGAAAAAGGAATTTTAGTTAAGTAAAGTTTGGTTAACTTTGTTAACCGGAGTTCTACTATTGTCTATTGTCAACAACATGTAATGTGGGGGATGTCAGGCCTCCACCGTGGTTCGGATTCCACGTTAAACTGTAGGTCCTTCATTTAATCTCACAATCGCCCTACCATTACACATTAGCGTAAGTGCGTATAACCCGAATGGGTAGTAAGACGCGGTGCTAATAATAATAATAACAACAACATGTAAAACACTTTAAAATTGTTTAGTGTTATTGTGCTTTATTAATTTATTCTAGAGGACCAAAACTGACCTAGATTTATTTGGTCTTGCCATCTGTTCAAGCTACTTTAATATTTACACTACTGTGAAGGGAATTAGGAAAATAGTGTTTAAAGGAAATATTCCCACATTTGCGAAGAAAGATAGAAAAACATTTATGAAAAAAAACCTTTAACTTGTTGGGATTTGAGTCACGAGCTACTCTTCGCCGACAATCCAGTCTAATGCTAGAGTGAGATAGACTACTATGGGTCTTTGACTTTGTAGAACCTCCTCGAGTGGATTCTGAACCACAATTAGTGTAGTAAGCAACTAATGAGACACTACTTGTATTTTTATGTAAAGCCAAGTACATCTCATAGCCAGAATTTTTATTTTACATTCTCATCGTAGGCTGAACAGCCAAAAGCAACAGACTCACATGTTGGTTTGGTTTGGAATCCTCTAGATACACTTGTTTACCATTACAAGTTGATATGGGTTTGAATCTTAATTGTATGCACATGACGTGGTTTACCACATACATATTCTGTAATTTGCAATCAGTGAATGAATTGACAATATATAATTTTTCTGGCGTGTGTTTGTGTTACAGTTTTGAAGCGTGCAGCTAAATCCCGCCTCTCATCATCTGCAAATAGTTTGGTAGAGGCGGAGCGTGTGTTTAGGTCCAAAAGGTATGAGGAGGAGCTGAAACAAATGCGGGAAGCTCACAAAAAGAACATGGAGAAAGAAGATTTGCTGCGTGCAGCCTGCGCCAAACGTGAAGAAAGATTTCTGGAGCACCAAGAACAGCTTCAGTTAATCCGTTTAGAGCAGGAGAAAGTGATTCTGGAACGTGAGAGGTATATCGCTGAACATAAAGAAATCTCGGGGTGATAAATAAGTGGGAACTGTTAAATTCTTCTTATTCTTCTTCTGAGAATTCGATGTGTTTTTATATTTATGTACAAGGCATTTGGTTTTAAGTGTATGGGGCAAACTTCAATAAAGTAACATTGTTTAAATTCCTTGCTATTTTGTCATGTGTTTGCAAAAAATAATGCTTTGTTGACCTAAAAATAATTTTCTAAAATGTCTAGAAAAAATGGTATTACTTTTTAATCAAACTAGCTATTAAATTTGCTTTATCAATATTAATAATAAAAATGCTTGTTCCTATATGGATCAATACTTGAGCAACTACAATAACACCACCAAATATTTATATTTAAAAAAATTGAATATTTGAGTTTATAAAAAATGTGGACTGCATATTTCTTGAGTTCCCCAGCCCATATACAATATTATTTGTTTCTGGGTAAATTGGTTGTCACAGGGCAAAAGTTTTGACTGATAGCAAATATCAGGGTGCACGGTAGTGCACCAGAAATGACGTATATCGTTAACATGATGCAACTTGAGCCACATTAACTCCCCTCGCACCCCCTCCACCCCTTAATCACCGCCCAAAGTATGATAGGAACTAAAAAATTTGACATCTTGTTATGGCAAACTATTCTAGTCTTAAGTAAATTTTCATAACCATGTTTCATTTCTATAGGATATGTAATTCAAAAGTGATTATTATGATCAGCCATTAATATATATATTCAATAAACATATTCTTATACCCAATCTTTGCGACAGTATTGATATCCCAACTAAACATTTATACCAAATCCAACATCACAAAAATCCTTAAATTATTCAGCCTCGAAAAGAAGTGAGATCTCAATAATGCCATTTTAATGTTAAAAGAATTTTTATATCCACTTTAACTAGAGATTTAAAATCAAATTTTCACACTTAAATATACTTAAAGAGACATGACAAGTTATTTGGAAAGACATTGCAAGTAGTTGAACTTGGGACTCTTATATTTCACGTCTTGTCGAGGATTAATAATTACATGGTTTTTTTTTTTGTGTTGTAGGGTTTTACACATAGATGTTTTGGTGGGATTTAGTCAAAACAGATTTCTTTACTTCTTATTATAAAACTATCTTATTTTCCCTCAACTTTACCTAAAATTAGGAGCGTGCAAAGTCCTTTCTTAAATTTGGAGCAATTTTTCTATATTGTTTTCCACTCTCACTCCAGGTGTACTTTAAAAAATTCCAAGTGAACTCAAATCAAATGTATTATGTAAATTAAAAGCTGGAAAGCTGTGATTCGTAATCCACATTAATCAGAAGGGCTCGATTTCGTATTAATTTCTTTATATTTTCATACAAAGCAATTGCATTCCACTATATCCTACTTTTGTTGAACTGTGAGATGTGGGAATAATTAAACAGTTCACACAAAAGTTGGTAAAAAGTTTTTATTTTGAGTGATCCGATAGCTCGATTAGACTATACAGGAAGAGCTATCAAGAAACCTGTAGAGCAATATGTAAATATAATTTACATGAGAATTAATGGAGTAACTATCCCAATAAAAAGTTAACATGTGTATTTCTTCAAATAATTACTTTTAGGAATCAAGTTTAAGTGTTCATTAATACTGTTGTCAAAATTAAAAAACAAATTGTGAAAATAACAAATTTTATTTTATGGTGGAATTTTTTTAATTAAACCGGCGCCTTATATAGTCCTCTCGCACATGATGCCCTATGTTGAGATTGGCTGGCAATGGAGGCAAGGGACCATGTTCCTCTTCTATCCATGGTATTTCATCAACTGGGAATGCATCAGCCACATTTATGCTGATATTGTGCAAAACTGGCGTTGCGATCATGATAGCAACAGTATTGTGGGGCTTGGTCTCTAGTCTAGCTGTAAGACATCTGAACTGGCATTTCCAAACTCCAAAAAGCCGCTCAACAGGATTTCGAGTGGTGTTAATAAATATGGCAGGCAAGGGTAGCCACTGTCTCCCAGAAGAATTCCTTCAAAACGCCCCTCTTCAAACCAATGCCGCAGACCAGACCCCGCAAATATTGTCGCATCATGGAATGATCCCGGTCTCCTGGCAACAATGTCAACTATCTTCAGGTTGGCTCCACAAGCTACCTGCACATAACAGAATCATTAGTAGTAAGAATGTATTTTTATTACTAGCAAATAGCTTTGTAAACCTGACTCAATGTGTGGAAAATAATTTACTAAACAAGAAATACTTTTATGTGAGATAAAGAAAAAAAAAATGTTGAAGTATTTATAAGTAAATTGGTTAGATGAAGTATGATTGCTGGACAAAACTTGCAATTGATAATATGAATTGTTTCCGATATTAATTATATTGACTTCTATCTCAAATTGAAGGAGAAATTACACAAACCTTACCACTGAGTGGCCGAGTGGTCTAACGTGTTCCACTGGCAAGCTGAGGATCGGGAGATTGTGGTTTTTCCTAAATGGTTTTTTACTCCCTCCACGCAAATGCAGATGCACTTACTCTAAATTCAACCTTCCTCATCCCTTACACATTAGCATAATTAGTTCATAAGCGTATAACCTGAACAGGTAGTAATATTCGGTGCAATAAAATAGGCCTAGTTTTAAAGTTAACAATCAGCCTTTACCTAAAAGCTTCCAAATAAGCTTATATTGTGCTCACAGGTATAATTTAATGTTTTATTTTAGAATTTGATGGCTAACAATCTGAAAAAAGAACTCTCATAGATGCTTCCTGAGCATAGTATATATGTATAGGCATATAATGAAAACAACCTCTTATAGATGTATAATAAATAGAAAACAGTAAGCTTTGTTTTGTTTTAACCATAAAGTCGAACCAGAACCAAAAACATTTTTTTTAAGGAACCAGAATCAAACAGGAACCCTTAAAAAAATTATCTTGGAAAACCATCGAAAGCACACAAGGAAAAACCTAATATAAAAAGCACTCCTTGTATCAAAGGCTCACCGGGAACAAACAGGATGTTATGGAAAACATGTACCTATTGTAAAGAACTCCATTACTCTTTACAATAACAGTACAGAATTAAACTGAGGAGGAAAAGAGGGCTGAGGGGTCCTAAATTTGAAACATATTTTCACTCTGTCTAAACTAGGCTTCCGGGTTAGAGGTAGTCTAATGTGTTGATTGTGTGGAGTTATTTTATATACTTTGATTAATAGCTAATTGTTTGTATAGTTATTGAGTGATGAGGTGAAATTAATATTATCTAGGGTGGAGTAGAGTAAGTAGAGAGAAATGTGTATTGCTATCCTGTCAAATAATTTAACTTATTTCTGGTGTGTCCAAAATTTAAAGACTTCAAGACATTACAGACATCAAATTTAAAAAGTTTGCATTGAAATTGAGAATAATGCCAAATCACCATATTTTAATGGCCAATTAGTCAAGATTAAAATATTGTTTTTGTACATTAACATAAACAAGAGAAAATTGTTTATAATTCTTTTAAAAACAAATAAACTAAAATCATATTCACAATTTACTTTTTTTTACAAGCTGCTAATGAGTATGTATGGATTAGATAATTCAATTTGTGCATTTTTTCAATGTGAAATATGAATAGAAAAGGTGTTTTTAATTATTAATTTAAAAACAAGATGAAATTATTTTGAAATATTAGGCCTAACCTATTTTGATTATTCTTTTGAGATCGGGCAAATAAAAATATTATAAACTGTTGTATTTTCAAATGAAAAATAATAAACAAGTTATGCAATGATATTTCTTTGCATTTTTATATACCAGTAAATAATTTTTTTTATAAATTAGTTTTAAACATATAATTTTAGAGTGATATTAACAATTAAAATAAATATTTAGAGAATCAAAAGCTAATTAAGAAGAGAAACTTTAATTTTTCTCTACCAAATGAAGCTAAAATAAGTTTAAGAGCACAAACACATTTAAAATAGCTTCAAATCGTTTTAATAGGCTAGTGATTCTAATATCTGAAAGTGTCCTACAATTTTAATGTTTATTTAATTTTAAATACAGCCAATCAAAATTTCGATAGGCAATTAACTAATTCCAAAAGTTTATTGGAGTTTAAAATATGTTAAAATTACAAACATTTGTCTTTAAAATACAAAAAAAAAAAAGCTTAAAATAAAAATATATTTTAACCAAATATTGTTAATATAATTATAAGGTGGTTTTCTTAACAGAGTTGTATTCTGAAAATGACTTTTTTAATTATGATATTGAATGTTTTACACTAGCTGCTTATTACAAAATAAATTATACGCTATCCATTTTAAGGCAGCCCCCGGTTCACCTAGAAAATTACAATCCCAAATTGCATACCAATGTTGATCAAGTAAAATGTGTCTTGACTTGGACCTACCCCAACAGTTTATTTATTCACCAGCAGTAAACTTTAAATTTAGGCTTACTTCCAAAATGTGTGTGTATGTATAAACAGTAACACAACTATTTCCAACCAACCTGAACATTCATGGGGAAGACACCATGTCTGTTGCGATACACCTCTCCCCGATCACCACCAGGATTCAAAATAGGGATGTGGGTTCCATCCACCGCTGCTAAAACCCCAGGAAATCCACCTGTCCTCTTGAACCACTGCATGGCGGCCTCATTTTCAGCTCGGGTAGAAGGCATGTTGATGTACTCTCGCAACTTGCCAGCAATTACCTCTGTGACTGTGTGAATAGCTGCACCAGCTGTAGTACGGCTTACACCACACAGATCTCCACAAACAAGCTACAAAGTAATATATAATTAGTACTGTAATGATCATACAAGTAATTATTCCAAATTTACACACAGTTGTTTCTTTACAAATTTTTTACAGTATTTTGTAAACACCTAAGTTCTGTACTGTTCCTTAAATCAATAAAATAAAAGTTTGAGGTTATGAATGCTTGGGGCTTTTTTTTTCAAACCGGACCAAAGTGCATTATTAATCACAATAAAAACATTAAAGTAGGCCTACTTGTATTATGATTATTGGTTTAATGTATTAAACTATCATTACTTAACAAGGTGTTCAGCTATAAAGTTTATTTGATCATTCACTGTACAGTCAAGATAATTAAAAACTGTAAGTACTTAACTAAAATACCCTTTTCATTATATAATGATTATAATTCATTTATAGGCATATGTTATTAAATGTAAGCTATCCCCAAGTAACATTCCTAACCCCACATTTCTCAAAGAATGTAGGATAGAGCTTAGATAAAGTTGTGATGAGTAGTATAGCCTTTATTTATTTTCAACATTGCCATTGATTACCAATGTGTGAAAGGAATTGATAATCAACATGGTCAAATGCAAATGAGGTATTTTATTATGCCCACAAGTTTAAAATTTTTGTCTGGTCGAAATAGGCCTAGTCATAATATTGACATGTGAAGTAGGGCTTACCTATCAAGATCTTACTTAATTATTTAAGCAAAATATAATCAAAGACTTAACTGTAAATTGCCAGTCACATAAAACCTCAGGGAGAGCAGTAATTTTGTCATTGCCCACGATTATTAATTTTTTCTAGGTGTTGAACGAAAGGATACAACACTTCTCGCACAGTTTCCTTCGTGAAACGATACCTTTTCTTAAACTTTTTATCCCTGTATAAAATAAAAGGATCTTGAACATTCCTTATATATTTTTTAGGAAGCCGATTTGGTTCTTCCTCTTCAATATCTTCTATTTCATTTACTATATCCACTATTTCGTCAAGTTCGCGCAAAAACACAGGGAAATAGTCCGCCATTTTTGGTAGCTGGCAGGGCGAGGAATGAGGTCTGACCGTCACTCGATTTTAGAGTGTGCGCAGTTGACACCTACGGGACAACAGTCACCCAGCAAGCGACTATCGTCAGCTCTTTTGTGATTTTAAGGAAGGTGTGGACGGTTGACTGCCAGGGGACTCTTGTCCCCCCACTATAGTCTCGACCCTAAGGATGTTGAGGTTAGAAGAGCCTGGAGTATTCCAAGCGGCACTAAGGCATCTTGTGAGGGAAGGGCATAACGAGGGGCAAGGGGTTGCGTTTCCTGTCCCGGACTTGGTGGATAGGATACAGTTGAGGGCGGTAAACATACCGACTGGAGTGGAGGAGCTAGGGGATCTTATGAAGAAGGTTCTGGAGAGAAGAAATGAAGTATTAGACTTGTATATGGCTTACAGGAACTTCGTGAAGGCCCATGGGAGGGTGTGCTTTAATGCGAAGGTGTCGTGGCCTGAGTGTTATGTTTATACACATCATCCATGACAGTGGGAATTAACAGCAAGATCAGGATCGGACAATTGAATGCGGCTAGGAGCAAGACAGTACTTCATGAGGTGAGGAAATCTGCCGAGGAGAGGGAATTTGACATCATCTGCCTTCAGGAGCCATATACTTTTTTTGGCAAAGTTCCTTATATGCCCACCACTGCGAATGTCATAAGTACGGGAGTAAGACCTATGAGCGCAATAGTGGTGGTGAATAAGGGTCTGTTGGTAACTAAGATAAATCAGTTCTGTGACGAGTTTACAACATGTGTCGAGCTAATGACGGAATCGGGAGTGATGGTTTTAGTGAACATGTACTTTCAGTTCCGCCATGAAATTGGGCCATATTTGGAAAGACTGGAGCAGGTTGTGAGGGCTTTTGAGGACTCTCCTGTGGTGATAGTGGCGGATGTTAATGCGCGATCGCCGCTGTGTTACAGTGGGAAATGGATAAGAACGGACAGAAGGGATAAATACCAGAGGCCGGACATCAGAGGTGAGGCGATAGGTCTTATAGCGGCAAACCGGCTAATCGTTGTTAACAAAGAGGGCAACCCACCTACCTATGTGGGTAGATGGGGGGCCAACAGTAAAATAGATATTACAATGGTCAACCAGGTGGCGAATGACAGGATTAGTGGTTGGAGAGTTCTAGAGTTTGAAACAAACAGCGACCATAACTTGATTGAGTTCGAATACAACTGGGAACTAAGAGAGGAGTATGGAGGACGCAGGGGAAGAGGAGATTCGTTTAGGAAGTATGATATGGCCAGGGCAGACTGGAATAAATTTAGAGAGAAGCTGGTAAGGTTAGAGGTAACCAGGATTGGGGATGATGTTAATGTAAAAACCCGTAGCTGACTCGGATGATACAAGAGGCCATGAGGAAGTCCATACCAGTGATAGTGGATAAGCCGAAAATGGGCAATAAGGCATGGAACAGAGGATTGGAGATTCAGAGGAGTCAGGCCAGGGTGGCTAGGAAGATTTACCAAAGATGTAGGGAACCGGCAGAAAGGGGTTTTCTGCTTGATATATATAGAGTAAAGAAAAAGGAGTTCGAGGATAGTCTGAGGGAGGTAAAGATGGCAAGTTGGGAGAGATTTGTGCGGGAGGAACTAAGGATAAATCCTTGGGGAATTCCGTACAGAATAGTATCCGGGAAGATTAAGCCTCTGAGAGCAATATCTACATTGAGAAAAAGTGATGGGAATTTTACAACGGGATGGGAGGAGACAGCGGAGGTTCTGCTGGATACTCTCCTTCCGGATGACGACATCAACACCGATAACGCGGAACACAGGATCAAGAGAAGGGATTCAGCAAGGGGTATGTAACGGAAGAGATGGCGGAGGATATTGTAGCCCAGGAGGTGGTGGTAGAAATTGGGAAAATGAAGAGGAAGAAGGCACCGGGCCCTGAGGCTCTGCAAGAGGGGGTGGCTGTTATTGTCCCGCTTCTTGCGGGGCTATACAATGAATGCCTCAGACAGGGGAGGATACCCAATGCCTGGAAGCAAAGTAGAGTGGTAATATGAGCAAAGGTGAGGAAAAAGACCCGGTGGATCCTAAGTCTTATAGGCCAATTTGCTTGCTGAACGTGTGTGGTAAATTGCAGGAGAGATTGCTGGCAGCCAGATTGCTGAGGTGCAGAATGGCGGTGGGTATGTACCAGTCCCAGTATGGGTTTATGAAGGGTAGGTCCACGGAAGATGCGTTGTCCAGGGCGATGGAGGCGATCGACGGCGAAGATTCGAAATATGTGGCCAGAATTTTCATAGACATTGCAGGAGCGTTCGATAACCTGTGGTGGCCTGCCCTTTTTGAACGCCTAAGGGGGATTGGGTGCCCTAAGAATGTATACGAGAGCTATAAAGATTACTGTAGGAACAGGTACGCGACGGTGGAGGGGAAGTGGAAGAAGGTGGAAAAGATACTAACTAAGGGGTGCCCGCAGGGTTCAGTAAGTGGTCCTATATTTTGGGATGTGGCACTGGAGCCGGGTCTGCAGTTGGTGGAAAACCTTGATGAGACAGTTGCAGTGGTGGCTTTTGCTAATGATATTCTCTTGGTAACCAGAGGGATGTCGAGATTGGAGCTTCAAAATAACGCCAACAGTGTGCTCAAATGCTTTAATGACTGGTGCAGAGGGGTGAAGTTGGTACTATCGGCAAACAAGACCAAATACATGGTGTTTATAGGCGGAGTTGGAGGTCGTTACCCTACGGTGAAAGTGGAGGGAAGGAGGATTAATAGGGTAAAGACCTATAGGTATTTGGGTGTAACTTTGGATGAAAAGAGAAATTTTCTCACGCACATAGACCAAGTGGGAGCGAGAGCCACCGCCGTGATGAATAAGATCTACAACATTGGGCAAAACAGGTTCAGGTTACCACTCAGCTTGATAAAGAGATACAATCAGGCACTATTGCTCGCAATAATGGGGTACGGTGCTAGTGTTTGGGCACATAGGCTGAAGAGTGAGAAGCAACGGAAAAAATGTTGAGTATACAGAGATTGGTACTGACCAGGCTTACAGGGGCGTACCGAACAGTTGCTACGGATGCGCTGACGGTCATTGTTGGGGAAATCCCCATTGATTTGGCGATAAGAGAGAGGGGTGCGAGATATTGGTTAAGGAAGAGGAAGTTGGAAAAAGTAGCGATACTAACAAGACAGGGTGTCGGTACGAAGGAAGATATTGGATTGGCGCTACTAGAAGAATGGCAGGAGAGGTGGGATGACAGTGGAACGGGTAGGAGAGCCCACTCCTAACTAAATAATGTGGTGGAAAGGTTAGGGATGGGTCATTTGCAGCCCTCTCCTGGCCTGATTCACTATCTGTCAGGGAAAGGACCGTACAGGCAGTCCTTGTATAGTCTAGGGCTGGTGGATTCGGAAGTATGTGAATGTGGAGAGGTGGCGACACCTGATCACGTAGTGTTGGTGTGTCCCAGGTATCATGATGCTAGGTGGGAACATCAACTTCATATACAGGAGAGTTGGTGGGGACGATCCTGAGAGATAAGGTAAAATGGGAACATCTGGATGCCATAGCCAAGAAGATATCAGAGATTGAGAAAAACAAATATATAGAAGGTCTGCAAGAGAGAAGAAGGGGGAATGGAGGGCGGAGAGTGGAGGAAGGTGCACGAGAAGAAGATCTTAGGGAGATGGATGGGGATTGGAGTGATGGTGCGACGGGTAGTGAGTCGTGGGATGATGACTGAACAAGAGTGGTGGGGAGGTGGTGTGATATTATATATTATAAGTTGTGAGAGGTCACTAAGTTAGAAGGATGAAGAAGAAATAGCACCGAGTGAAGAGACGATACCATACCGAAGACCAGTCAAGTGTAAACTCAGCTGTGAATTCCGGTATGTGAAGATGCCTCTGTCATCAGATGTTATGAGGAAGAAGTATAGGGAAGTTGGGTTGATAGTAGTAGAGTAGTATAGTTTTAGTTTTAGTTTAGGTTAAATGCACAATGTGGTTTGCTAGAAGTAGGATGGATGCTACATCCAGTAGGGCGCCTCCCCAGGTAGCGGATAGGGGAATGCTCATCACCGTCACTGAGAGTCATGGCTCTGCAAACATCGTCCCAGGCGGTCGTGGCACTAAGTGACGGTGAAGGGTACCGGGGAAATAAAATACCCGGGGCGGACCAGTAGCGAAGATCAGCGAAGAGGACCATAGCATATTGTTAATTACCATGATTTAATTTAGTATGTAGATAAAATGGAATTAAAAGGACGTAGGAAGAATATATAGATATTGAGAGATCAAAGGGCTTGGTTTAAAATATAAGGTACCAGGCCGATAGATGAAAGGCTGGTAAAAAAAAAAAAAAATGGCCCTATTGTAAACTGTAAACTGTGATTTCTAGATTTCGCCTTAATTGGGTTCGGAACTGGGTCTGGAGTGTTCCTGAGGGTCAAAGATACCAGGTCGGTCTTCAGTGGCGGCTTGGGACGCTTAGGGGATGCTTGGGGGAAAGGTAACTTCAACCAAGCATTATGAATAAGGAACCACGCAATCGGAAGCCGGTGAGCTACTGGGTCAGCTCGGATTCCGGACACTCGGACGGGGGAACAAAGGGAAGGAAACAGCGGCCGGACCCAGGGAAGGAAAGGGTTGAAAGGACCAAGAAAGTGGAGGCAGGGAGCAGCTCGGATTCAGAGGGCTCGGGGAGTGGGGTGCTGCAGTACGAGGACTTCGAGGAAAGGAGGAAGAAACATGGGGGAATAATACACGCTTTGACTCCAGAGCAGAGGGCAGCAGAGAGAGCTTCGTTCAGAAAGGCCCTGGAAGCGGTTGTGGAGGAAGATGAGGACGTAGGGTTGGGGAAGGAAGAAAGGGGCAAAGGGAAGAAGACAGAGGAGGAATGGAGAAGCGTAGAGAAGGGGAAAAGGAAGAGAGAGAGAGAAGAGAGGCCGGAGAAGGGAAAGGAAAGGAGAGAAGCGGAAGGGGAGAGGTGAATCAACCAAAAGAGCTAGTCGCAGAACGAGAAGAGAGAGACAAAGAGGAAGGAAAGGTACAGGGGGAGGTAGAGAAGCATTCAGGGAGGATTATCTGCAATCCAATGGAGCTAGCGAAGGAGATGGAGAGGTTCTACGCCAAGTTGCAGGAAAAGAAAGTCAACGTGACTCAAGTTATGATTGTAAGGGAAAAGTTTTTGGACCTGTTGCTGACGCTAAGTAACAAGCACGGTCAGGTCCAACAGTTGGAGATGGAGAACGAGAGACTGAGGAAAGAGCTGAAGGAGATGGCGAGTGGCGGCATCCAGGGAGCCAGAAGGCCGACGTTTGCAGAGATCGCGGCAGCGGGACCCTCAACGAGTGCTTCGGTGGGCCCAATAGCCAAGCTGGCCCCGGCCCAGAGGATCGAGCGGGAGACGTTGGGGAAGCCGTCGAAGATCTTCATCACGTCGAGCGGAGGGGAGGACTCTAAACGAATCCAAGAGAAGGTAATGTCGGTGATAGATCCTACTAAGGACGGTATCCGCATTAGGTCCATTCGCCCAGCAGGGAAATCAGTAGTGGTGGAGGCGGAGACGAGTACAGATACGGATAAGGTAATAAGGGGTCTCCAGGCGCATGAGAGCCTCAAGTGCGAAGAGCCCAGAAGGAGGCCTCTGGTGACGGTTTTTGACGTGCCAGCGGACATGGAGGAGGAGGAGGTACTGGAGGCGATATACCGACAAAATTTGGAGGGCAAGATAGACAAGGACAAGTACTTGGAGGGATTCGTACCCCGAATCAGGACAGGAAGGAGGGAAAGGAGGGTGACGAACCATGTCGTGGAAGTATCACCCGAGGTAAGAAGGTTAATTGTGGACGGGAGGGTGTATATAAGATTTGTGTGTCTCGGTAAAAGATTACCTGGTGATAACCAAATGCCATAGGTGTATGGATTTGGGGCACCTGGTAAGGTTCTGCCCGAAGAAGGAATCTTGCTGTGGGAGTTGTGGACAGGTCGGGCACGAGATGAGGGATTGCAAAGAAAAGGGGAAGGTATGCATCCCGTGCAAGAGCAGGGGGAATGATAAAAGTAAATATCCGAACGCAAAGGAGTGCCCCACTTACCAACTCCTCCTAAGTAGACAGGTACAAGACACTCAATATGACTGAGGACATTAAGGAACTAATCAAGATACTGACAAAAATACTGACTAGATTTACCACATACGACGAAAAAAGTGGGGGGGGGGGGGAATAGGGCCTGGAAGCGAAGGTGGGAGTAAGGCAAGGAAGAGAAACTCTCCCTCAAGAGAGAGGAGGAACAGAGAGAGGGCGACTGCCTACAGAGAAGGTGGAGGAAGGGCCAGGGAACAGGGAAAGGAGAGGAAGGGGAAGGAGCAATCATTGGGTGTGGTGAAGGAAGAGGTGAAGATTACTGGGGGGCGAGGAGATGAACCTGAAAGGGAAGAGAAGAGAGCCAGTAGGGACGAAAAGATGGAGGGGGTTATGCTACCTCATGAGGAAGGGGAAAAGCTAAAGGGAGGAATCAGGGGAGAGGATAAAGAAGGGGAGGATACTGGAGATGAGAATAAGGAGAAAGCAACCGATAAAACACTCAGGAGATGAAAGGGAGAATAGCAAGAGAAAGAGGGGAGGAAAGGAAAAGGATAAAGATAAGGAAGAAAGTATTAAGATCAAAAGGAAAAGGTGGAAAATGGAAAGATTAAAACTCTGGGTCAAGGGTCATGTTGTGATGGGAGGGAAAGAAATTACAGAGAGAGAGGAGAAAAAGGGGGTAGGGAAAGGGGTATCGGAGGCTGAGCGGGAGGATAAAGGTGGCGAAAAAGAGGTAGGTGAGACACAGGAAGAGCAAGGGAAGAAGGGAAAAGCGAGAGGGATGGCCAGCCGGAGCAAATATCGCCTAGCCAGATATATAACAACTTCGAGGAGGCCCTCCAAATGTCAAGGTTGGAGGAGCATCAAACTCTGCAATTGGCGATGAGGCATATTGTGAGGGTTGGCCACGAAAGAGGTGCATCCATCGCATTTCCAACGCCAGAGGCTATAGATCGGATCCAGCTGAGGGCAGGTAACCTTCCGACGGAGGTCGAGCCGCTTCTTGAAAGGGTAAGGAGAGTGTTTGAAAGAAGGAAGGAGGTATTAGATATGGAGGAAATATATAAGCACTTCGTTAAAGCGTATGACCCAAAGGAGGTGTGGCCGAAATGCCATGTCTTCACACACCATCCCTAATGGGTGAGAAAAACCTGAGAGTAAAGATTGGACAACTGAACGCTATGCGAAGTGCCGCGGTGATGGATGAAGTAAAGGTAGTGGTAGAGGAGCTTGGTCTAGATATCGTATGCCTCCAAGAACCGTATATGACGAGGGGTGGCAGCATTGTTAACTCCCAGTTACCGCTAAGGGCGAGAGTTGTGAGTGGAGGTGAACGATCGATGAGCATCATAGTGGTGATGAATGAAGCGGTCACAATAACAAAGATAGGTCAGCATTGTAACGACAAGGTCACTTGTGTTGAAGTAAGAGCGAACACAGGAGAGTTCATCCTCGTCAATATGTATTTCCAGTACAGGGAGACGATAGAGCCTTACTTAGAACAACTGGAGCAGATATTGGGTACGTTCAGGGGGAAACCTGTGGTGGTGGTGGTGGTGGCGGATGCGAACGCGAGATCACCTCTGTGGTACAGCGACGACATAAGAAGACCAGAGATGGGAGAGCTTACGGAAAAGGGGAGAAGATGGTCGAGATGATCGAAGCAACCGATTAGAGGTGATGAACGTGTTCGGTAATCCGCCGACCTATGTGGGACACACTGGAACTAAATCCAATATTGATATAACACTCTGTAATCAGGAGGCTGCGGGCATGATCTCTGACTGGAAATGGAATACTGGACGGGGTGACTGTGAGTGACCACAACCTGATAACATTTGAAGTGGATGGAGGAAAGACGGCCAGAGAAGTAAGAACCAAAGTAAGATATAATTTAAGAAAGGCTGACTGGGACAAACTCAGAAGGGAATTGGTCATGCCGGAACCTATAGAGAGAGGTGGTAATAACAATCAAAAGGCAAAGGAGCTAACTAAGGCGATTCAGAATGCCATGAGAGCTGCTATCCCAGTATCTAAAAGGTCGGTGAGGAGGGAGAATGGGTTCTGGAACGAGAGATTAAATGGGTATCGTGGAGTTGCGAGAAGGGCTCGGCGAAGGTACCAAGTGGAAGTGGATCCGGCGAGCAAAATGTGGCTGTTGGACATATACAGAAGAAGGAAGGAAGAATACTTGTCGGCATTGGCCTTGGCGAAGAGGGATGGCTGGGAGAATTACGTCCAGGAAGAATTAAGAACAAATGCCTGGGGAATACCGTTTCAGATGGCGACTGGAAAAGTAAAGCTCCCAGCTATGTTCTCGACGCTATGGAAACCAGAGGGGGGGATGACGACAGGGTGGTTAGAGTCAGCAAGGTTGCTGATGGACACCTTGCTTCCAGACGACGATGGACAGGATGACGAGGAACAAAGGGTACTGCGGAAAGAGATGGACGAAAGATATGACAACTTAGCGAGGGTGGCTCCAGTGACCCAGGGGGACATCATTAGGAACATAGCTGAAATGAAGAGGAAGAAGGCACCTGGGCCCGATGGTATTAGGGTCGAGGTGCTGCAGGAAATCAGGGAGCAGATAGCGCCCTTTCTCGCCGGGCTGCTGAACGAGTGCACCACTCAGGGGAGGGTCCCCAACGTGTGGAAACAGAGTGAGGTAGTCGTTCTCAGTAAGGGGGATGAGAGGGATCTGCGGCTCCCGAAATCATACAGGCCCATATGCTTGCTGAACGTGTGTGGCAAGCTGCAAGAAAAAATACTATGCGAGAAGTTGACAGCGCACAGGAAGGAGGTAGGCATGCATGGGCGGCAGTATGGTTTTAGGAGGGGCAGATCGACAGGGGACGCTATTTGTGCGGCTATGCGACTGATGGACGGGTGCAAAGGGAAGTATGTAGTGGGGATGCTCGTGGACATATCAGGGGCGTTCGACAATCTATGGTGGCCAGCACTTTTTGAAAGGCTTAGGAAAATACGATGCCCGGGTGATCCCTACAGAGTCCTTAGGGACTACTGTAGGGATAAATATCCGACCCTGAGATGTCCGGGAACGACAGTTGACAAGAGACTAACAAAAGGGTGTCCCCAGGGGTCGGTCTGTGGGCCGATCTTTTGGGACATAGGGCTGGAACCTGGACTGTTGGAGCTAGAGTCCCTACCTGGAACGGCGGGAGTGGTCGCCTTTGCGGACGATTTGCTGATAATAGCGGAGGCTGGGACAAGACTGGAGCTAGAGACCAGGAGTGGAGCCGTGTTAGCAGGGTTAAGCTCCTGGTGTAGGCGTGTAAAATTGTGCCTGGCGCCAGCAAAGACGACGTACGACCTGTTCAGGGGGGTGCTACACAGAGACCCGATACTTAGGATTGACGGTGAGAGTATAAGACGGAGTGAAAACACGAGGTACCTGGGGGTCACGCTGGATGAGAAGAGGAACTTCATACCCCACCTGGAGAATGCTTGCAGCAGAGGGCTCAGAATAATGAATAAGATAATAAGTATTGGGACTAGGAGATTCAAAATCCCAATGAAATGTGTACAGATATATCATCAAGCTCTGCTAGTATCCATTGTGGGGTATGGAGCCAGTGTATGGGCTCATAAACTGAGGCAAGTCGTACCAAAGAGAAAGGTGAGGAGCCTTCAGAGGGGGGTGCTGCTCAGGTTATCGGGCGCATATAGAACTGGGCGACAGGCTCGTTGAGCGTGGCCTTAGGGATATGGCCTCTGGACTTGGAGATAAGACGAAGAGCAGCCCTGTATTGGTTGAAGAAGGGGGAAGGTGGCAAGGTAGAAGGACTTACAAGGGAGAGAGTGACGACGAAGGGGGAGATCCGGGAGGCACTCCTGGATGAGTGGCAAGATGATTGGAATAGAAGTGACACTGGTAGGAGGGTCTATCGGATCTTCCCTAACGTCAGAGAGCGACTAATGATGAGACATTTTCAACCATCACGTGGCATGCTGCACTTCATAACGGGGCATGGCCCGTACAGGGCCACTCTTCACAGACTGGGACTTGCAGAGACGGACAGATGCTATTGTGGGGAGGAGGCGACACCTGAACACGTCGTGTTGCAGTGTGTCCTGTCGGCGGATTTAAGAACAGAGCTGCAGGTGCCAATACAAGCGGGAGCAATATTTAACATAGTGCGGGATGTGGACAGGTGGTGCTTCCTTGACAAAATAGCAGACAAAGTATCAGAAAGAGAGAGGGAGACTTACGTGAGAGAACGGCAAGCAGGACAAAGACTAGGGAGACTGGAGGAGGACTTGGATTCGACGATTAGGGAAATGACAGGGGTGGACTCGAGTAGTGAAGACAAGACAGACGAAGACGACAGACTGGACAACTGGGGGGCAAAGTAAGATGGGGACAGAGAAGATGGGGTTAAGGAGGGTATGTTGGGGTATGGATGGGGGGCTGGTAGAATGGACCGAAGCGGCTACCGGAAATCCGGAGCGCCAACTGAGGGGAACCCTCGCTGGATGCCAGTAGTGCAAATTGCTGAAGTATCAGTGGGGGTTGCGATGCCAGTTGGGCAGTAGGAGGCTAGAAGGAAACAACGGAGACTTCCCCCGCTCGAGAGTTCTTCATCTCTGGAGACAGAGAAGGAAGATGGGAACGGAAGGAAGTCTGGGTGGACGGCGTCTTCCTCGCGTCCAGGGAAGAGTCGCCCAAGAGTAGAAGAGGGACAGCCCAGAAGAGTAGGTTAAGCTAGTATATAAGAGACAGTAGAAATTTGTAATCTTAGATGTAAGTTAGTATTAGGTCCATAGGCAGTGGTTTCGAGATAAAGTAGGCGGAGCGAAATCTCCGATAGGGCGCCTCCCCAGGTAGCGGATAGGGGGATGCTCGTCGCCGTCTCCTGGAGCCGAGGCCCTGGAAACATGATCACAGGCGGTCGCGGAGACAGGAGAGGGCGAAGAGTACCGGGGCAGAGTTACCCGGGCGGACCAACTAGTAAACTAGGGGGTAGTAAGATATGGAAAATTAGGTTAAGTGTATGTATCCATTTTCTTTAAATATAATGTAAACAAGGACAAAGTGAACAGTAGAAGGAAAAATTGTATTGTATAGAGAGAATAAAGCTCCATTTTTTTTAATAATAGGTAATGGGGCATGTAAATAAGGATTTAAAAAAAAATGTCCCTATTGTTGGACTCGCGCTCGAGATGCCACCCGTGTGGACGTGTCTGTGTGTAGCTCCCGTTAAATTGTGTTTAAATCGGGTCAAACGGTCGTAGCGGCACGGATTTCGTATACAGTTTGGACAGATTGTAGAGACGAAGGGAACTGAAGTGGAATGGTGAAGATCGGGTGGTAACTTCATCCCCTATAAAGGGACCCCCTTTTGAAGGGGAAGGAGAGTGAATTTGGGTGAGTGAATAGCACTAAAAAATTCGGGGAAAAATTTTGAACATTTTGTCTTTGCTTTGGGGAAAATCGGACATAAATTAGGGGACTTATTAAGCTTCAAAGTTGGGGTCAGAAGGGGGCACTTGTGACTTCCTGAGTTCTTTATAGTAGGGGGTAAAGAGTAAACCTAGGACAAGAATTTCAAAGTGGTATATCTTCTGAGTGGTTAATGCAAAATAAGTCGTTTTAGGTATAGAATTAATAGGAATAAAAAGTATTACAAGTCTCCAGTGGTTGTACCAAGGAAAAATTGAAAAAGAGCAAAAATCTCAAAAGTGATTAGGAGCGGTTCTAGGGGTCACAGAGGAGCTGCATATCATCGAACGAGTCAAGAAGGATCAGGAGTCCCCAGGAAATGCAGGCAGTGGCGTAAGAAGACACATAAAAAAGGTAAAATTTTCATGGTTTGAGTATTGGTACGGAACTGCAAGCAGAGAAGTGTGAGGGTGTGAGGGTGTGTGGATGTATCCAGTGGCGTGCGTGGAAGTCTGAAAGTTGGAATTAAGGTAACACCAAGGAAAATGTTTAGGAGTCCAACTCGGGGAAGCGATAAGAAGGGGAAGGCAAAGGAGGGAAAAATAGGGGACTAAAAGGAAGGAAAGCGGAGGTGGCGGCAGTGATTTCGAAGAAAATGAACCCCTGGCAAAAATGGCAGGGAGGGAGGAAGTTGCATCTACGCCGAAAGAGGGCACCATAAAGAAGGTAAAGGGAAACGAGGAGGCGGAGGGGAAGGAGAGAGAGAGCGCAACTGGGGTGAAAAGGAAGGATGTGAGACTTCGATAAGGACGATGATCATGGAGGCATTTGTCATGGCGCAGGAAGGTGCACAGATGACCCTAGCCAAGATACAGGAGGCAGATTTTCAGTACCTGAGCGTGCTATGGGAGTTTGGTAAAAGTCCACGATGGCGAAAGGGGACTTGAGAACCCTTTTTATGGGTTATAAAGGGATTGTGAATGCTCTGGCGCACACCAGGGGAAAATTGGCTCATGAAAAGAGTCGGGTGCAAGAACTGGAGGAGGTAAGAAGGCTAAGGGAGAGGAACGAGAAGCTTCTGATAAATGACGGTAGAAGAGGACCAATGTATGCCCCTACATATGCGTCAGTAGCGGCACAAGGTGCGCAGGGGGAAAAAGGAAGAGAAAACGAACAGGGTAATTAGGCCAGAGGAAATGAGTAAGCATTGTACGGTGTTCGTCTCCTCGAAGAAAGGGGAGGACGTAGGGAAGATTGAAAAACTGTTGAAGGAAAAGATAGATAAAGAAGGATATGGTGCATATTAAATATGTTAGACCGGCGGGAAAGATGCTGGTGGTGGAGGCGGCGAATGAGAGAGAAGCAGAAAAGCTGATCAAAAATGTGGCCATAAAAGAGGATTTGAAATGCGAGAGGCCAAGGTTAAGGAACCCACTTATGACTTTTTATGATATAAGTGTGGATTTATCGGAGGATGAGTTAAGAGATGTGGTCTTCGAGCAGAATTACAAGGGAAAGATGGATAAGGAGGAGTTTAAGAAGGGTTTTGTTGAAAGATTCCGAACGGGTCCAAGAGATAGAAGGGTAGTGAATCACGTGGTAGAAGTATCCCCGGAGGTAAGAAAGCTATTACTGGGTGATGTGGTCTACGTAAGGTTTGGAAGTGTCAATGTAAGGGACTACACGGTGGTAACAAGGTGTTACCAGTGCGGAGATCTAGGCCACATAAAGAAATATTGCAGAAGTGCGGCAAAGTGTTTGAGGTGCGGAAAGGAAGGGCATGAGAGGAAGGATTGTAAAGGGGAAGAAATATGCATACCGTGTGCAAATAGAGGTGGACCTAGGGGGAAAAGTCGGAATGCAAACTCCCAAATAAGAGGGACTGTAAACTCACCAACTACTGATTAAGAGGCTTATGGAAAAGACCAACTATGGATAGAATGGATAAGGAAATAGTAGAAGCAATAAGGGAGATTACAGATGAAGTTAGGAAGTTGGGGCAGTTGATAAAGAACATAGGAGCTGGGGGAAGGAAGAAGACGCCTAGCAGGAAAAGAAGAGACAGTATATAAGCTGATAACTACAGGAGCAGAAAAGTGAAGGTGAAGGAGGTCTCGACGCAGACGGAGGAGAAAATAGGGGACGGAAATAGAGAAGGAATACAGAGCGAGAGGACATCAAGGAAAGTGAGAAGAGGACTTGGCCTAGGGGTGTACAACAAAGGGCTAAAATTAAAGGATTAAGGAGAGTACAAGGAGGAGATGAAGGAGGACAGGGCAGAGGGAAAGGAAAAGGAAGGACAGAAGAAGGAAAGGGAGATTATAGGGTCAAGTGAATTCCTGAAAGAATGTTCAAAAGTAGCCCATCCACTCAAGGCGACGAATAGTCATGAGGTTGGAAAAAGGGAGGATTTCTCGGCAAGAGATAGAGGGATCAGCGGAGGTGATAGTCCACCCGATAATGGAGGAAATGGTGGAAGAGGTTCTAGAGGTACTAAGAACGACAGGGGAGAAGGAAAGAAGGGAGAGGTTCAAGGAGATTGGAAAAGAGGAGTGGTTTGATAGGTGGCTGACGGAAAGATGCGTCTATGCTTATGGGAGGGACGAGAGATTTAAAACGAGAGAAGGGGTTAAGGGAACGAACTACTAGAGAGTGTGCGAAGCAAGAGAAGGAAGGAATGGGTCTGGGTTATACTATCTGGAATGATAGGCGTGGTGTCAAGAACACAATTTATTAATGATGGCAGTAGGAAGAATTATGAGAAGAGAGGATGTAAGAGAGGGGTTAAAAAGAGAAGGAATAATAATTGGGTTGGTGGGCCCGAACCTGGGAAGAAAAGACTCAGCAGATCGGAAGTATATGGGAAAAGAGGTAGAAAGTGGACCAATGGAGGTAATAAGAAGGATGTTGCTGAAAGGGGACAAACCGTTGAATTACATGATAGCCAAGGATGGGATGTACATAAGTCGGGAGGTGTACGATAGAAGAATTGAGCTAACCCGGAAATGTTGTTAATGGAGGCGTTTTTATCAATCGGAGAAGAATAAGGAACATGTGCATCTGCAAATAATAGGATTTGGGCTGGGGGTATGGAATGGAGCAGAGGAGCAGGAAGAGAGATACCATATAGTCCTGAGAAGGAAAATAATAAAGGTTAATGACTGACCACAAGGAAGGACGGTATAAGGTAAAAGACTTAGAATTCCTGTGGCTAGGGAACATAATGGAGAAGTTTGATGAATGGGAGGGTGTCAGAAAGAATTTGGGGTAAACGTATTTGCATCAAGGGATCCGCCATATAGATGTAGGAGTAATGTGACAGGTGAGCTACTAGTAACAGCCTACGCATGGGACGGAAATGCTGGCCGGGGAATGAATTTTGGGATGGACATCTGGGGTCGACGGGGGATTCAGCAGCTGCGGCCTCAACACTCATCTCACAAATTCATAATCCGGCACTAAATAAATTTATTTTATTTTATTTTATTATTTGTGTTTAGAGGCCCATCGACACAATGAGGTCATTAGGGCGTTAGCATTATATAGGTACAGAGTAAAACTCCATAGGAGAGAGACAGAATATTCACCTATTTATATAAAAAAGGTGAAGAGACAATATAAAAATACAATATAAAAGGAATAGTTCTCAATATGAGAAAAAAAAATCATTTGAGGCACTCCATAGGAGTACTCAAATGGGCTCTAAGTACAATTGAGTGAAAAACCTGCTAAAAAAACCACGGTGTATCACTCTACTAAAAAAAAAAAAAATATTAAAACAATATATTAGTTAAAAAGACAAAACTAACATGTTAAAATAATCATTTTATTAAAGTTTGTTAAAATGGATAAAACGACAAAACAAACATTAAAGTATACTAAAATGTTAAAAAGGTCTCAATATGAGATTAAAACTAAATGAGCCACTTTATAAAAGTGACTCAAATGGCATTAAAAAGATTCGCCTGGCGTATAAAATGGAGTAAACAAATAACTCCATCCGCACTATCGCGTAATAAAAAACGTAAGTCACCTTTAAAATCAAGAGCCAGACGGATAGGGGCTAGTTTGCGACACTCCACCAAAATGTATGCACACTAAGGGGAGTATCACAAAACTCACACACTGGAGGTGGATCCCCTCTTAGTAAAAAAACTATGGGTCAATGAAGTATGCCCGACGCGGAGTCTCGTCACGATGACCTCTTCTCTTCTAGACTTTCGTATAGAAGAGGGCCATCGCGACACACCGTCCCTGATGGACCGCAGCTTGTTCTGAGCAGGGGTCGAGACCCACTGCTCGTGCAGGTGCGTAAGACTCCACGCCGAACATAACCTTTAGATCTAAAACATGGCACCCAAACTCGCCTCCGGAGGCATACGTGCTGCCTCCTTGGCTGCCTGGTCCGCCAGTTCATTTCTGGAAGACCCAGGTGACCAGGAATCCATCAAAAGGCGAGCCGGGTGTTAATGAATCAATTTTTAAAATTTGTTCGTGAATCATCTGCACGAGAGGATTCCACGAGTAGAGAGTGGACAATGCCAACAGAGCACTCATGGAATCCGTGCAGATGAGGACAGAACGGTGACTACTTCGGTAAACAAAACACAAAGATTTAAAAATGGCATATAATTCAGCTGTAAAAAACTGGTTTCATTAGGTAAACAAAATTTTAAAATTGGAATCCTTCCACAAAAAAAAGCACATCCCACGGAGACTCCAGATTTAGAGCATCAGTGTAGATGCGTTCAAATCCGTGAAAGCGAGTGGAGAGGAGCTCATTAAAAGTCCTCTCATATACCAAGTTTGGGGTGATCGCTTTAGGGAACTTGGCAAAATCAAAATGGCATTTCGGAGGGCGTATTTTCCAGGGAGAAAACTCGACCTGGTGATGTGGGGATAGCTTTGGCAGGACTATCCCACACGTGTCCCAAAACGATAGCATCCGGATCCCAACCGGCCTTGTACTACGCCCTTTAGTTTCATACAAGACACGGTTAGGGGGATGAAATAAAAGGGCGGTAAGCAATAATTATTTGGCATGCAATGCAGTTTCGACACGTAAGATGCAGGAGGTAAGACCGCCGGTAAGAAAGAGGGGGCTCACCCGGCGTTTAGCACAGATGCTGACGACTGGACTGGTACTAAAAGCACCAGTAGCCAGTCGAATGCCAGCATGGTGGACGCTATCGAGCATCTTTAACGCCGGGGTCTAGCGGAACCATAAAACAAAACTGCCGTAATCAAGTTTTGATCTCACCAAGGCTCTATAGAGACGCATCAAGGTTTCCCTATCAGCACCCCAAGAGCGACCACTCACAACTTTAAGTAAATTCAAAGCTTTAATACACCTCGCTTTCAGGTCTTTGATGTGGGGGATCAAAGTTAGTTTAAAATCGAATAAAAGTCCCAGGAACCTTCGGTCTCGGAGACAGGTAAAACAACGTTGTTCATTAAAAATATTGGGGGCTGGCTGTATTCCACGTAATCTATGGAAGTGGACGACAGTCGTCTTGGCCGCAGAGAAACGAAAGCCATTACGAGATGCCCACAACCCATAGATTGTTTACAGCGAGTTGTATCTGTCGTTCAGCCCTGTGGAGACTTGATGAACTGCTATAAATTGCGTAGTCATCCACAAAAAGACATGAACGGACAGGTACGGGCACGTTGTCCACGATGCTATTTATCGCGATGCGAATAACGTAGTGCTTAAAATACTACCCTGAGGCACCCATTTTCTTGAAATAAAATCATCGGATAAGGTGTTGTTTAACCTTACCCGGAAGTGTCTATCAGACATAAAATTAGATTATAAAAATAGGGAGGTTCCCCCGGAACCCCCAATTAAACAGGGTTTTAAAATGCCGTACCGCCAGATGGTGTCGTAAGCCTTCTCCAAATCAAAGAAGACAGCCAAGAGGTGCTGTTTATGGAGGAAAAGCGTCACGAGCTGCTGTCTCAAGGCGAACAAGGTGATCCACCGTGGATCGGTTACGGCGAAAGCCACATTGCATATTGGATAGTAGATTGCGGGATTCTAGATACCAATTAAATCTTTATTGATCATTTTCTCTAATATTTTGCATACACAACTAGTTAAGGCTATCGGTCTATAACTAGTTGGCTCTAATTTATCCTTGCCACTTTTATATATTGGGATAACGGTTGCTTGCCTCCACAGTGTTGGGAATTGACGAGATTCCCAAACACAATTGTAGAGGTGTAAGAGGAACGCCCGTCCAGCAGGGGACAGTTGGCGCAACATTTCGTAATGGATATCGTCAGGGCCAGAAGTTGTATTGCCCGCCTGGGACGGGCATAGGTAAGTTCCTCTTTAGTAAAGGGGGAGTTATAATCCTCCCCCGACTTTGGCCAAAATAAATAGTAAGGCGCTCGATGCTGCGCTTATGCACAATGAACTCGTTAGAGTAGCTCGCAGTGCTAGAAAATAGCGGCGAACATCGAGCCCAATACATTGGCGACATCCATAGGGGAGGAGACAAGTGAACCGTTAAACATGAGTGCGGGTATATTATAAATGGTGTTTTTTGCTACTACGTACTTTACGAATGTGATCCCAAACCTTGGTTGTGGGAGTGGAAATAGTAAGGGTAGAAATAAACTGTCTCCAAGACTCTCTTCTGCTTTCTCGAATGATACGGCGAGCTCTAGCACGTAGAATCCGGAATGACTCCAGATTTCTCCGAAGTAGGACGTCGTTTAAAGATACGCAGGGCTCTTCGACGGTTAGAAATAGCCAGCCGGCACTCCTCGTTCCACCAGGTAACAGGACGGTGGCGCGGGTTTGGCGAGGATTTAGGGATGGATGCCCTTGCCGCCGTTATGACCGTCGAAGTAAATTGCCCAGCCTTAACATCGACGTCGGGGAGAATGGGGTTCGTCCGAATAAGGCGAGCTCGCGGAATTATCCCAGTTAGCACGTTTAAAAACCCATTGGGTAACCGTGCTGTACGGAAGGATCTTGGATTTTTGAAAGCAGAATTGGAAAGTTGATCGCTGCACATAGTGTCCGAGTGAACCTCCCAAAGGAAGTGAGCAGCAATCCCGGGGCTACATAGAGCTAGGTCATGGCAGAGGATACACCATTAAAAGGTAGAGAAGTGTGTCTGGGTCCCGGTGTTCATTAACACCAGGTTTCCCGACACAAGAATATCCTCTACCATCCTCCCGCGGGCGTCTGTAAAATTAAACCCCCAAAAACCAGTTATGCGCGTTTAAAGTCCCCCAATTAATAGGGGGGAATTTTTGTATAAAGGGGGCCCTTTTTATTTTTCCCTCTTGGAAACACTTTCCCCGGGGGGGAGGTAGATGCAGCATACGGTTCCCTCCGGGGGAAAGGGGGAACTCTAAACTGGGGAATTGGAAAATCAGAAAAATTTTTTAATTTTTCTTTTGATATAAAAAAAAACTTCGTGCGAATAAAACCCCCCCCCTTTTCCGTAGCCCAAATCAAAGAAAGGCTTGCCCGGTACGAAAAAATTTTCGTACCCACAAAACCCTTGGGGTTGCCCTTTTGGGGGGGAAGGGGGGGTCCCCTGCCCCCCAAAAGGGGGGAAAAGGAAAAGGGGAAAAAAATTATTATTTTGATTTCCTTCACAGTGAGAAAACCCCTAAAATTTTTTTTTGTAGTAGCGACAAAAATTTTAAAAATTTGAAATTTTTAGTTATCCTCGCAATCCATTAAATTTCCCTTTTAAAAAATTTTAAAATTTTTGGGGCCCTTTTTTTTGGGGCCCTTTTTGCCTTTCCAGTTCTTTTTACCTCTCGCTTCAGGAAAAGGCTTCGGCTTTTTTGGAAAAAAACTGGGTGGGGGGGAAAAACCTTTTTTAAAAAGGGGTTTTAAGGGGCCTTGACGTTTTTTTAAAAAAAAAAAAATTTTGGGGCGGTTTTCCCCGGTCCTTCTTCAAGGCCCTGGGGGACCCCCCTTTTAAGGGGCCCAAAAACCCTTTTCCCGGGGAACTGCCCCCACCTTCCGGCCCCCCCAAGGTGGGTGTAAAAAGGCTCAACGGGGGCCCCCCTTTTTTTTAAAAATCCCCCAAAAGGGGGGCCCGGGGGGTTTTTCCCCCGGGGGGGGCTGGGGGGTTTTTCCCCCCGAAGGGGGGGGGGGGAATTTCCTCAGGAGGTTTTCCTCGGTTGGGGGTGGGGAGGGGGGTTTTTTTGGGGGGGTTTTGGGCCCCCCTTTAAAAAATTTGGGGGCGCCACAGAAGTTGGCGGGGCCCCCAAAAATAAATGTCTGGGGGAAGAGACCAAATGGCATTGTTTTTTTTTTGGGGCTCCTTACAATATTAACTCCCCCAATTGAGTTGGGACATTTTTAAATTTTGACTAAAAATTTTCCGGCTAAAAAAAAGTTTGAAATCCCGGGGTTTTTGGGGACTTGATACGTATTCCTTGATCCCCTGGGCAAAATGGATCTTCTTTTCAGATTGTTTCTCCAGGTTTTTTTTTTTAAACCTTTCCTTTTGGGGGGGCCCGGGGGGGGCGGAGCGGCCCTTGCAGTTAAACGCAGAAATTTTAGGAGATTGGGGGGTGTTTTGTGACCCTCCAGTCCAAAAACCAAAAAGGGTTTTTTTAAAACCATTTTTTTCGCAGTTTCGTCCCCCCAAAATTTTGGGGGCACGAAAACGCGCCGGGGTTAGGGCAGGGGGCCGGCCCCTAAAAAAAGGGGAAGCCTGCTCCGGGAAAACCTCCCTTGGAATTTTTAGCCCCCAAAAAATTTTGTGAGGTTATACAAAAAAATTTTTTTTTCTTGTCCTTTTTTTTTTGCCCCCCAATACGGTACATTCGGTGACTTTGGGGGGGAAAAGCCCCAAAAACAATCTCCTCAATGCCTACGCAGTCGAGGTATAAAAAGGGGCCCCCCAAACCCCCTTTAAAAAAACTTTGGGGGAAAAACCTGGGGCCCCCAAAACCTTCACCTGTTTTTGGGGGGATTAAAAAACGGTATTTCGGAAAATCGACATTTTATTTGGGATTTGGTTTGGGGGGGTCTTTAGTCTGAATAAAAGGGGGCCATCCGTTTTTTTCCCTTTTTTAAAAAAATTTTTCTTTTTTTTGCTGCTCCATTTTAAACTCTTGGGGGAAAAATGGGCCCCCCACTTTTTTAAGATCTTCACTTTCACCCACTCGAGACTTCACCAGGAAGCGGGGCTGGGGCCTTAACCATTCCCCCGGTTTTTTCATCAAAACAGGCGGGGGGGGGCCCCTTTCCGGGGTTTTCCCAAAACCCTTTTATCTTTAAAAAGGGGGCCCCCTGTGGGGGCCCGGGCGTAAGATGCCAGCAAAAATTTGGCAGGGGGGGGGGGCCCCAAGGGGGGGGGGGGGGGGGAAAAGGTGTCAGCTGTGACAAGAGAAAAAATTTTGGGGGTTGGGAGGACAACCTGAAAATTTTTACTGGATCTCCCCCCCGGTTTCCCAGTGGGATTCTCCCCCCCGGGGGCCCTGTTAACTTTCCCGGGGGGGAGAGGTTTCCATAAGACGCTAAAAACATAAAAACCTTTTCTAGGAGCACCCCCGGGGAAAGAGAGGTCCCCCGGCAGCAAGTGTATGCGGGAAATTTTTGCAAATTTTCCCCCCCCCGGGGGACCCTCTGAAAAAAACCCCGGTTTTTTTCTCAAGGTAGGGTCCCCGGTTGCCCCCCTAACCCCTTCTCCCCAAGATTTAAAAACCCCGGCCGCCCTTTTAGGGGGAGCCCCAAGGCATTTTTCCCCCAAAATAATAAACAAAGAAAGCCGGGTTAGCCCCCAAGGCCCCCCAAAGGGAAAAGGGGCCAAAGGCCCCTGGCAGGATGAACGGGGGGGGAAGAAGAAAAAGGTAAGGATAGAAAAACAAGGGGGGAAAAAGTAAAAAAAAAGGGGGAAAGTGGGGGAAGAAAAAAAATGATGTAAAGGAAAGATTTTGGGGTGGGGTTTTTCCCACGAGGTACTCCTGAAAAAAAAACCCCCCCTTTTAGTCGCTTCTTAGAAAAAGCAGGGGTTACTGCGGGGCCCCCTTTTAAACCCGCCCGGGGGGGGGGTGGTTTTTTTTTAAACCATTTTCCCTTTTAAAAAAGGCATTTTGTGAGAGCAGAGAGAGTTTAAAAATTTTATGTTTTTACATTTTATTTAGGGGGAAAAAATTTTTTTTACTTTGCATTTCTGGTCGTTTTGGTTTTAAATTTTATACTTTGTTTTTTTTGTTCAATTTTAAAAATCCACGAAAGGGGAAACAACATTTTTGTTTTAAAGGGGAAAAGGGATGTAATGAAACAAAAAAGGGGGTTTTGGAATGTCTAAGGGCCTTTTTTGTTTAAAAGAACGAAAAATTTTCTAGTTTGGGGGCAGGGGGAGCGAGGAACCTCTTTGAATGGCTTGACACTGAAAAAAGGGGGGGAAAATTTTAAAAAGTTGGATTTTTAAATAGTTACACCGAAACAGGAAAGGGGGGAAAAATCTCAGACAAAAGTGCACCCCCAAAAAAACCGTAACCACCCTTTTTTGGGGGTTTAGAAAAAATAGCCCCGCCCAGGGGGCAAAAAAGATTCTACTTTTGAACTATTTCGTAAATATTATAATAAGGGTTTTTTTAAAATTAATTTTCAAACTATGTTTTTATTATTCATGCCCAAATTTTTAAAAAAAGTAAAATAAAATTTTTATTTTTAAAAAATTTTTTAAGAAAAAAAAAGTACAACTTATAAGAAAAAATTTTACAAAAAAACCAAAAACTTTTTTTTATAGGCATGTCAAAAAAAAAAAATGAATGTGAAAGGGGGAAAAAAGGGGGAAAAAAAACCCCCCAAGATTATGGAGGGGGCACCCCCCCCGGGGTTTCCAAAAACCCCAAAAAAATTTTCTTTTTTTATATGTCCCCCCTTGAAAAGAGTAAAAAGGGGAAAAAATTGGGGCCCAAAACTGGCAACACTCCCAAATTTTTTCACCCCCCCGGGGGGTTTTACGTAAAAAAAAGAAAAAGTAACCCTTTCCCCCGGGGGCCCCCCCCCCAAAAACCCCAAAGCCCCGCTCGGGGGGAAAACCACAATTTTTTCCCCCCAAAAAGGGCCGGGGGAAACCCCGGGGTATGGTTTTTTCCGGGCCCCCCCCTTTTTTTTTTAATAAAACCCCCCCCCAACCCCCTCGGTTTTCCCTTTTTTACCTTTTTTTTTTTTTTTTCCCCCTTTTGGGGGGCCCTTTTTTTTTTTTTGGGGGACGGGCCCGCGAACCTTGGGAAAAATTTTAAAACCCCCCCCCAAAACCCGGGGTTTCATACCCCTGTGGGGAAAAAATTACCCGGGGGGTTAAGTTTATTTTATTTTTGAAAGGGGGGTTTTTACTTATGGAAATTTCAGCGTAGCCCTGGGGTAAAAAGATTATTTTTTTCCGACTGTCCCCATTTGCCCCGAAAAAACCCAATCAACCTCTATTTTTTTTTTTTATTTTATTATCACCTTTTTTTCCCGGGGGTTTTTTCCTTCCTCTCCCCCTTTTTTTAAATAGTCCTCTGTTTTTTCCCAGGGTCCAAATCGCCCTTTTATGTACGAGGGGGGCGGTTTTTTTATAATATGTTCCCCCCCCTAGAAAAAGGGGAAGGTACTAAATAAACCCGCCGGGCCCCAAATTTTTCCCCCTTTTTAAGGGGATTTTTAATATATTTTTCAAAGTTGTTTTTAGTTTTCGGGGGGCCTTTGGGGCGGGGGGTTTACAAATTTTCAATGTGATTACTTTTTTTTAAAAGTAAAAATATTTTTTTTTAAAAAAACAAAATAAAAACCCTTTTAAATCACAATAAAAGGGGAAAAAAAAAGAAAATTTTTAAAAATTTTTTTTTCCCCCCTTTCCCCCAGTTAGGCTTGGGAAGCTCCCCCCCCCCCTTTTTCCCCCAAAGGGGTTTTAGCGCTTCCCGGGGCTGCTCCTCGTCCCCCTTCCTTGCCCCCCTTCTCCCTTTCCCAAAAACCCCCAAAAAAAGAAACCCGCCGGGGCACCCAGGAGGAAAAAAAAGCAACCCCCTTTTTTACAGCCAATCTTTTTAAATCCCCTGACGCCACGTTTTCCCCCAACAACCCCCTTTTTTCCCCCCTCCCCAATTTTGGGTTTGTTTTCCGCGACGGGGCCCGTCCCACGAACCAAAAAACGATGCCGGCCCCCCACACCCCCCCCTGGGAAAATTTTTTCCCCCATCCTCCGACAATAAACAGTGTTTGGGGGAAAACCCTTTTAAAAAACCCCGGGGAACAAGAATAAAAAATGACCAGCCCTTAGGACTTTTTTGTGGCACTTGGGAAACAAAAGGGAAAGGAATTTTTAAAAAATTTTAAAAAGGGCCCCCGGGCCCCAAAAAAAAGTGTAATGATATCGATTTAATGGGGGGTTTTTAAACATTTTTTAAAACAATTTTTTTTTTTTTTTTGACCTTGGGGGTTAAAAATTTTTTTTTCTAAGAAACGGGGGCCTGTTTTTTTTTTTAAATTTCCCTTTTTTAAAAAAGTTTTTGGGGGGGGGCTGAATTCCGGGTAATATTGCGCAGTAAAAAATTGGGGGGGGCATATGACGCCCCAAAAAAATTTAGTTTTTTGCTAATTTTTTAATTTCCCAAAATTTGGGGATGGAAAAAAATTCGAGAGTATCTTTTTTTAAAAGGGGTTTTCCCAATCAACAATCAGCCAAAAAGCTTTTTGGGGGGCGACCCAGTTTGAAAATTGACTACTCGTTTTTTAGTTTTAGACTGAAATACTCGTCTTTGAAATTGAACTGAACTCGTCTTATGTTTGTTGAGACCGACTAAAAAGTCTTATGTGGTTGAAGTGATTTTTCCCCTTTTTAAAAGTTGTTTTTGGTTTTTGAGAGTAATAAATATAGGCATTGCCCAAAAAAATGTATCCCTAATGAAAACAAAAATTTTTTCAGTTTTTTTAAAAAAATGGGGCAAAAAAAAATTAAACCCCCTAAAGTACGAGGAAGTCTTTTTTAAAAATTTAAAAATAAAAACCCCAAAATTTTTTTTAACCTTTGAAAATAAAATATAATTGTTACCAAAAAAACGCCAACTGGAAAAGGGTTTTTTTAAAAAAAAGGCACGAAAGAAAAATTTTTAAAGTAAACGTTACAATTGACATTTCAACAGGGGGTTTTTAAAAGGAAAAAATTTTCAAAAATTTGGGGGGGCCCAAAGTTTGGGGGGAAGTAGACACTAGATTTTTTTTTATAAAAAATTTAAATTTTGGGGGACCCCAAGGGGGGGGCCCCCAAAACAAAAAATTAATGAAAAAAATTTAAAAAAAAAGAAAAGCTAGAGTTTTAAAAAATTTCCCCAACCCTTTTTAAAAAAATTTTTTCCCCCCCCGAGGGTTTGAAAAATTTAAAAACTGGAAAAATAGCATCCAAAAAAAATTTTTTTCTAGTATTTAAAATTTTTGGGGGAAAAATGGGCATGAAGAAAGAAAGGGGGAATCTAGAGCTCAGGGTTTTTAAAAAAAACTACATTGAGTATTCTACTAGAATTATTGCCCCCCAAGCAACCAGGATAAAAAAAATGAATGCTAAATTAATATAATATTTTTTTTCAAAATTGGGGCCCCCCTAAAGGGCCTCTATGTGTATGAGATGGAAGCATTCAGGGCTGTTAAGGGAAGTCTGTTTTGATCAGTAATGTGGGTTGTCCCCCCAGTCAGAAAAATTTTGCCCTTTTTTACAAAATTTTCTTTTTGGTTGTGCTTTACTAGGGTTTTGTGCCGGGCCCCCCTTAGGGGAAAAAAAAAATTGGGGAAAAAGTTGTTTAAAAACAAAAAAAATTCCCCCTGAAAAATTTTTGGGATTTGATAGCTACCATCACTTAAAAATATAAGAAAAAAAAGGGGTTTTCCTTGGAAATCAAAATGTTTTTTTCTTACAAAAAAGATATTTTTTTCCCTCCAAAAAGTGCATTTTTTTCAATAATAAGGACAAAAAGAAATTTTATAGAGTTTTGTTCAAGTATGTTTCTTAAATTTCAAAAAATCAATTAAAAACTATTTGGTTGCTTTTGGGGCAAAAACAAATTTTCCTTTTTTAATAAAAAAAAGGGGTTTTAAAAACCCCAAAAAAGCTATTTAAAAACAGGGCACGAAGGGGGGGCCCCTTTTAATTTTCCCAAAAAAGTTTTTTGCGTTTTAGAAAAAAAAATTTTTCACAGCAAAACTTTTTCCCAAAAGGGGGTGGGTTTGTCCAGTGTTGTTCTATTTTCCAAAGTTTATAAAAGAAAAAAAAAGGACAACATTTTAAAAATCAAGGAAGCCTTTTTTTAAAAAACCAAAAAAAAATTTTTCAATTTTTGCCCTCCCCAAAATTTTTCCCTTTTTATGGTGGGATTTTGTTCCCCCCTTATAAGGAATAAGAAAAAAAAAATTTTAAAAAAATCTCCCGTTTGGGTTAACCCCGGGAAAAAAGGGGGGGGTGTAAGTAAAGAAATGACAAAAATAAAAAAAAGGTGAAAAAAAGAAAAAAAACATTTGTTTTTTTATGTCGGGGTGTAGAAAAAAAAAAGAAAATTTTTTAAAATTTTAAACAAGAATTTCTAAAGGGGGGAAAAAATTTTGGGGGAAAAGCACTGGGAGCGAAAATTTTCCCTTTGCAGCCCCCAACTCCCCGCATTTTTTTTTTTGGGGGGAAAATTTTTTAAAACGGGCTCATTTCCCCAAAAAATTTTGGGGTTAAAAACGAAAAAAGCCCACCCCTTTTTTCAGGCATTGATCCAATTTTTTTGGAAGGAAAATAAAAGAAGAAAACAAACAACTCTTTCCCCCAACCCCCATCCCTGAGGGGAAAATGCAATAGCACCCAACACATTTTGGAAAAGGCAAAGTGCTCACGTCGGGCCGATAAACCCTCTATTACATAGATTTTCCCGGGGGGGTATAATATTTCAAAGGGGGTTTTAAAAAGTCAAAGCTTCCATGGAAAAGGGGGGGAAATGTTGTAAAAACCCAAAACCAAAAAAATTTTTTAAGGGAAAATTTAAAAAAAAAGAACCCCCAAAAACCCAAAATTTTTTTAAGAATTAAATAAAAAACCTCAAAAAACCAAAAATTAAAATTTTTTTTAAAAAAATTAAAAAGGGGGAAAAAATTTTTTTGAGACTATTTATTTTAGCTCGCTTTAAGTTTTTTTAAATTTTTGGGAATGTATATGGTTTTTTTGGAAAAATTTTTTGTCCTTTTCAGATTATTTCAATTTGAAGCTCCGCTTTTTGACAATATTTTTTTTTGGGTATTATAAAATTTATAATGTATTATCAAAAGTGCTGAATTTTTAAACCTTTTAATTATTTTTTTGTGGAAGAACTAAAAAATGGCATCAACACCCCAAACTTGGGAAAAAAACAAAAAATTTAATTCGGAAAAAAAGTTAATTAATTAATTTTGAGGCCAAACACAGAAAAGTAAAATCTTTATGTCCAATTTTGGAAAGGATTTTGGTTTTTTAAAAAAAAAAACATTTTTAAATTTTTAACAATGTAAAATGTGATTATTGTAGAGAGATTTTCAAAAAATTTTTAAAAAAATTTTTTGGGCTAAAAATTTTTTTTTGGGGAAAAAAAATTTCCCATTTTTAAAACAGGAATTAAATATTGGTAGTGGTCGGACATTGCTGAGAATATTGCAAAAATTTGATTCATTTTAAAAAAAAGTTTACAAACAAAAAAAAATCTCACAAATCCAGAAAAAAAGGGGGGAAAGAAGTAAAATTTTTAAGGAAAAAAAAAGGAAAAAATAAAATAGAGCTATTTTTAAAAAATTTCTTTTTTTTTGAATAAGTGATTTTTTGGGAAAAAATTTTTCCCAAAACAAAATGTTTCCCCCAAATTTGCTAATGAAATGATTTCCCAAAATTTAAAAAAAATTTTTATTCTTCTAAATTTCAAAAGTGTAAAACCTACAAATACTGATATTTGGGGCCTTTTTAGTTGGAGTTTTTTAATTTTAAAAAAAAGAAGAAATTTTTTTAACCCAAATTTTTTAAATTTTTAAAAACAAAAAAAAGAGCAGGGGGAAAGGTGAATTTATACATTCAAAATTTGATTATGGGAAAAAAATCGTTTTAAATATTAAAAAAAATTTTAAAATGTTTATAATTTGGGATTTCATGATTTTTTTAAAAAAAAAAAAGGGGGTTTTGGGGGGATGGCCAAAACAGGGGAAGGGGGGCCCGGGGTTTTTAAGAAATATCCCCCCCACTTTTTTGCCTTTTTATAACACGGGGATCCATCAATACGGCCAGTTTGAGTTACTCCTGTTTTTTCCGGAAAAAAGGGGGTTTTTCCCCCCCTCGGGGGTTCTTTTCCCCCCCCCCCAACCCTTCCCACAGTCTTTTTTCGGCCTTTGAACGTTGACCTAGGTTTTTGATTTAAAAAGGGGTTTTTGTATACAACAGATACGGCCAAAAACCCCTTTTTTTTAAAAAATTTTCCACTTTTTCCTTTTTTTTTTTTTTAAATTTAAAAAATTTTTTTTAATTTAATAATAATAGCCTCAAAAGTATTTTTAAAGTTTTGGGGGGTTTTTTTTGTTTTTTTATTTTTTGGGAAAAAAATACATCATTAACCCAAAAACAGTAACCATTATGTTTTTTTTTTTTCCCTTTTTTAAAAGGAAAAAGGGGTTTTTAAAAAAAAATTTTTTTTAAAAAAATTTAACGATCGAAAAAATCAGGAAAGCTGTTCTCAATGAAGCCATGTTTTTTTTTTTTGGGGGGGGAAAATTAAATTTTCATTTTAAGAGCATTTTTCAGAACAAAAGGGGGATTCGAAAAAAGGGGAAAAAAGTGATGATTCTACCCCAAGAAGACGAAAAAAAATGACAATACGATTGCAAAAGAGCCTTTCGAAAAAAAAATTTTCAAATAAAAATTTTTTTTAAAAAGGGAAAAAATTTTTATGCTTTTGTAACAGGGAAACTAACATTTTTGCTCCATTGAGGTCTACCAAAAGTATCTCAGCTATTCTTGAAAAAGGGAAAAAAGCCTGTTCATTACTCCCCTGTTTTCAACGCCCCCAAGAGAACACAAAAAAATGTGCTTTCTATAAAAAAATTAAATTTTTTCTCGCCAAGAGCCCCGGGAAAAAAGAAAAAATTTTTAAATTAAACCCCCAATTTTTTGGAAAATGCTCCATTTTACTGGGGTTTTTCCCGGGGCCCCAAACTTTTAAATTTTTCTAAAATTTAAAAGGGAAAAAAAAATTTTTAAAAGGGGGAAAGTCTGAAGAGAGTTTTTTTTTTTTCCCCTGTATCCCTTTGATAAAAAACCCGAGAATATGGGGAAAAAAAAAAATTTTGCTTGGCACCCGAAAAGAAAAAATTTTTTTTTAAGAATTCTTTTTGGGAAAAGGGCCAAAAGTGATACTAACTTGGTGGAAAAAAATTTCCCCAAAAAATGAGAAAATAGAAAGGGTTTGGGGGCCCCTTTTTTTTCAAAAAAAACCCCAGAGAGCCAAGGAAAAAAGGGATTAAAATGTAAGCAATGGGGACTCCCGGGGTTTTTGGGGGGAAAAATTTTTTGGAAAAATTTTTTCCGGAGCACAACCCCAAAAAGGGGGGGGTTTTTAGTTGGGGCAACCCCAAAAAAAAAGATGTTGGAAAAAAAAATTTCTTCTTCCCCCCCTTTAAAAACAGGAAAAAAAATAAAAACCAAAAAATTTTGGTTTTTTTTCTTTCAAATTGATCACAGAATTTTTGATTTTTTAAAATTAAAATTGGGGAAAAAACAAATTTTTCCCCCCGAAATTTTTTAAAAAAACGAAAAAAGCCCGGGCCCCCAAAATGTTTGGGTTTTGGGGTTTTTTAAAAAAAACCCCAAGGTTTGGGGTTTTTTTAACCCAAAACCTAATAGGGGAAAATTTTTACTGACTTATTCTCAAAATGATGACGCATTAAACCTGAAAAACCCCCGGGTAAAAAAAAAAACCCAAAAAAACATTTTACAGCCCACTAAAGAAGAGGGGTTTTTTTAAATCGACAAGGGGGTTTTGAAAAAATTTAAAAATTTTTTCCAGGGGAACCCCCCAAAAAGGTGGGGGCCCCAAAATTTTTTTTTTCCCCCCCCCCGGGGGTCCCCCGCTTTCAAAGCTTTCATCATTTTCACGGCGAATAAAAAAAGGGAAAACTAAAAAAAAAAAAAATTCTTCGGGGCTTTTGGATGATCTTTTTTAGGGGGAAAATTCAGCGACTTTTTGGGGGTGGGGGAAATTGCGAGAAAATTTTTTAAAAAAAAAAACCAAATGTTATGGACAAAGAAAGGGGAAAAAAAGGGGGAAAAAAATTTTTGGCCTTTTTTTAAAAAAAAACGGGGGCCTTTTTTTTTTAAAATCGGGATTTAAAAATTTTTTTTGGTTAATTTTTTTTCCCCCAAAAAATTTTTTTTTATTTTTAAACTTTTATTTGGGGTTTTTAACTTTTTTTTTAATTTTTTTAAACCCAATTTTAAATTTAAAAATTTAAGGAAATTTTTTTTTAAAAATTTTTTTTTTTTTTTTTACTTGTTTTTTTTGGGTTTTTTAAAGTTCTTTTTTTTATTTTGTTTATTTTTATAAAGGGGGTGACAACTTTAAAATTTTTTTCCCCAGAGCCTTTTTTGAAGTTATTCTAATAAAATAATTTTTTTTTTTTTCAGAAAAAAAGTTAATATAAACCAGCCAATTGAAGGGGAAAAATAAAAATTTAAAAAGGTATCTTATGGACTAAACATATTTTTTTTTAACAGTTTTTTCCCCCTTTTAAAAACCGGGGGTTTTAAAAAAATGCTTTTTATATTTTATTGTGTGTTACTTTTTAAAAAATTTGTGTTTTTTAAAAATTTTCTTGAGATTTTTAAAAAGTTATCCCCTAAGATAGGCAAAAAAACCCCCCGGTACCTTTTTTGGGGGGGGCCCCCTATCGGAAGGTTCAAAAAACTTTTTCATATCAAGCTGGGGGGCACAAGCACTTTTTTTTTTTTTTTTAAAAATTTCCCTTTACAGGTTATAAAAAGAACCTTAAAAAAGTTTTGAGTTGTTTTTCATAGTTCAAAGCTCCGATAAAAGGCAAAAAATTAATTTTTTTTTTGAAATTTTTTTGATGGGTTTTTCCCGGGGGGTTTTTTTTTCCCAATGACTTGAACTTTTAAAAAATTGAAATGAAAGTCATTTTAAAAAAAAAAATTTTTTTCCCCCCAAGATTTTTTTTTTGGGGGTAGTACAAGTCAATTTGTAAAAGCAAAAAATTCTGTTTTGAAATTAGAAATGGAAAATTTTTTGTCAGCAAAACCCCTTTAAAAAACTATATTACAAACCCCAAAAAAAAAAAAAAAATTTTTTTCCCCCAAAAAAAGGGGGAAATTTGGGTACAAATAAAGTGAAAAATTTCAAAAGGTCATAGACTTATTCAGGGGGGGAACCCCCGATTTTGATGAATTTCCTTTTTTCCCCCAAACCAAAAAAAGAAAAAAATTTTGGGGGGAGGTCGACACCATTTTTAAAAAAAATTAAAAAAAACATTACTTTATCCTTTTTGTCCAAAAAAAATACAGTTGGTTTTTGGGGAACATGACTTTTAAAGAAAAAAAGAAAACCCCCAAGAAGAAAACAAAAAGCAAAAATTTGGGGGGTTTTGATATTGACTATGGACAAAAAATTTTAAAGGGGGTTAAAATTTTAAATGAAAACAAACTTAACATTTTCGGGGTGACAAAGTCTACAATTTTAAATTTTTTTCTTTTTTTAAAGGTTTTTAAAACATTTTTGCTTCTGAATAGCCCCAAAAGTTGCGCCAAAAAAAAGGTGATGTGCTTTTTTCTTTAAAAACTTTTTTTTTAAAAATTTTTTTCCCCAAATTGAAATTTTTTTTTAAAAAAAAAAAAAAAAAAAAGGCCCCGAAGTTTTTTTTGCTATTTTTGTGTTCATTTTGAAATAGCAAAAAAAAAAAAAAATTTACCCCAGGGGGGTTTTTAAATACATATTAAAATGATCATTTTTTAAATTTTAAAAATTTAAAACCCTGAAATTGTATAAAGTTAAATTCAATGCCCCTTTTTTATTGAACCTCTTCACCCCCCCTTTCCTCCCAATAATCCCCTGATGGGGGTGCCCAAAAAAAATAAACCCCAAATTTGGCAGCCCAAAAACATGTAACAAAATAAAGGGGGTAAAAAAACCCCCTTTTTAAAATTCCCCTTTTAATACAAAAATTTTAAAAAATTTTTGTTACAAAAGTTTTATGTAGAAAAATAGGAAAAAATATATTAAACTAAAGTAACTAATTTTTTTAAATAGTTTTTAGGCATAAAAAAAAACCCCTTTAAAAAAATACATAAATAATTTCGGGGCCTTTTTTAAAAATTTTTCAAGACTTTTCCCGAGAAGTGTTGCAGTTCAAAAAATGCATCCAAATTTTTCCCCCTTTTAAAAAGTTAAAAAAGAAATTTTACAGAAAAAAGGAAAAATACAGAAACACAAGAAAGCCTTGTTTTGGAAAATTGGGGAAAAACAAAAAAAAACTCCCCAAAAAAAAAAAAAGCTTAGAGACGAATAAAGAAAAAAGTTTTTTTGGCCCCCCCGTGATATATTAAAAAAATTTCTTGTTGCTTACAAAAAAAAGATGGGCCCCCCTTTTTGGGGAAAAAATTTAGAAACCCAATACAGATCCCAAAAAAAAGGGGGGAAACCCAAAAAAGCGATTACTTCAAATCACATTAAAAAAAAATTTTGGGGCCCCAAAAACAGATACAAAAAAAAAGGGGGGGAAATTTTTTTCAAAGATGAGATCAAAAAACACATTTAGAAAAATGTTGAACCCCCAAAAACCCCCCCAAAAAAAATGGCAAAAAATTAAAAAAAACAATTTTCGAAGAACCCCCCTTTTTTAAAAACCCAATCAATGGCAGGGTTAAACAAAATTCCCCCCTCGATCGAATTTGATTTCAAAAACAGAAAAAAATTTTTTTTAAAAACCCCAAAAGGGTGATTCTTTTAAAAAAGGGGTTCTCAAAAAAAATGACGATTTTTTTAAAAAAAAAATAAAAAAAGAACCAAAACCCCCAACTACTTCGAAATAACCGTTTGAAGAGAGCAAAAAGAACAATACATATAAAAAAGGGGTTAACCAGAAAACAAGTAGAGAAAGCCCCAACGACCATGTTAGGGGAAAAAATTTCCCCCCATACACCCGCTATCTAGGTTTTCCCCCTTTTTTTTTAAATAAGGGGTTTGAGCCCTTTTTGCGAAACTAGTGAAATGACATTTTCCCCGGCGGGGAAAAATTTTTTTAAATACATCATTAAAGCTACTATTGATCAAAAAATAAAGTCTAGCCTAATATAAAATTAAAATTTTTTTTACTTTAATTTTAAAAAGCAAAAGTGCTTCATTAATGAAGGGTAAAAAAAAATTTTTGTGCTTCATTTAATGAAAAATAAAAATAAATTTTTTTCTCTTGAAAAAATTTTTTTAAAAAAAACCCAAATTTAATTCCCAAAAGCATTGATTAAAAACTACTACCAAAAAAAAAGTTTCAAAAATAAAAAAACATTACAAAAAAATTTTTATTAAAAAAAACATTATATCTTATAAAAATTGCCATTTTTTTTTTAAATGCAATATCCTAAAATATAGCTCTTGTCCCTCAAATAAAAATTTTTTATGAAACACATATATATAAATTTTTTTTATTACTTCACACCTTTTAAAATAAGTTTAAAAGCAAAACCTTTAAAAAAAAATTTTTTCAAAAAAAAATTTTAAAGTGATTGGGGGAAAAAAAATTTTATTTAAAAAAAAAAAAAAAAGAACTTTTTAATTTAAAAAAATTTATTTTACAATAAAAGTGTTTCAAAACAATCAAAAACATTAATCGTTCAGCTATCAATTCTAAAAACCTAAAAGGAAAGACCCAAAATATTACTTTTTAAAAACTTAATCAAACACATATTTAAAATTTTCATTTTACTATGAATAAATCAAAAGGCTATTAATGTTTGTGCGCCGACCACATGCTGAATTCCCCCTTTAAAGTGGGGGCCCTTGTTTTTTGAATTTTTAATTTTGGTTCTAAGCGCATAAACAAATTAATTTTAAAGATTTTTTGCATTTTTGGAGTTTTTTTTGTAGGAAATGTAATGCCCTACAAAAGGGGGTCTTTTTTTTTAGTTTTTGCACTCCCCATTAGAGAAAGTTTTCTAATCACCAAAAAAATCAAATTTGATTTTTTTATAAATGCGACGTTTCAAAACCCCCCCAAAACCCAAAAAATGTGGTTTACCCGATCCCAAACTCCCTGTTTTGTGTGGGGTTTTGTGTGTGTGTGGGGTGTGTGTGTGTGGTGTGTATCTTGACCTAGAACAAAATTATTTTAAAACCAATCGAGCAAAAAAATTGGTACTAGGGTTTTAGGTCCGTTGACACGGTATTAGTGAACTAATGCAAGTTTATGGTGTTAGCTGACTAACATCCAATTTGTTTTGACACATATTTTTCACTTGCACAAAGTAAAAGTTTTTAAAAACAGGGCAGAAAGAGAAGTGACGCTCATTGGGGGGGTCTATTGAAGTCAATGTTACTCGAGAAGTTAAAGCAAGGCCCCAACCCGGGGGCCAAAAAAACCAAATCTAGTTTTAAAAAATTTTTTTTTTTTATTTGTTTTTTCACATTAATCAAAAAAAATTAGCTATTCAAAAATGCCTGAACTTTCTTTTTCAAATACAACCCGATTGAAAATCTATTCCTTTCCAATCCTACCCAATAAAAATATCTTTTTTCCTTTCCAATAATACCCAAATATAAGCATCTTTTCCCTTTTTCCAATTCTACCCAATTTAAAAATTTTTTGGTCTTTTCCAAAACTGCCTGATTGAACAAAATTTTCCCTTTTTCCACATTTTTTTCCCAAACGGCCCATTTAAGTGTTGTAGCTAGATTGGTACCAGAAAGTTGCTCGATTGTCGCTAAATGAAAAATTAAAAGTTGCCCAGATTTGCCGCCAAAAAAAAATTTGGGCTTAGACAAAACTAATCTGAAGGTAAATTACATAAAGGGGACAAAAGTGATTCCCACCCAAAAAAAAAATGCCCATTGTGATTTGTGAATGGCAGATAGTTTAGACTCTTCGTAGACCAAAGGCAATGCTTTAATAGTAAAATGGCGCAGGAACAGGCGGGTATGGGGTAAATTACCCCCCCCCCCTAAAAAATTGGGGGGGGGGTAAAAAGTATCTTTTTTACCCCCCAAAATTATATAGAAAAAAACATTTAGTTTAATGTAAAGATCTTGTTGAGACAAGATACAAATTTTCACACTTTGATAACATAATAAAAATAAAATGTGCTTGGAGCACACACTGTTTGAAAACCCTGGTATTTTATACCCGCTACATCAGCTACTGCAGAAATAAGTTAATCAATGTTTTAGGGAAAAAAAAACTAACTTCGCTCCCCTGGTGAGGCAACGTAGACTAAATCACCTGTATCTGTTGAATGCATACCCCGAGAGGGTCAACAAAAATTTAAAATAGCAAAACTAGTTAGGGTTTTTTAGCTATAACAAATAAAGGGGAAAGGGTAGGAACCAAATTTAATTTTCGGGGTTTCATAATTTTTAAGGTAAGCAACATCAGATATAATTTTTTTTAAATTTGTTTTTTTGGGGTATTAATTCTGATGCTTGACATGACTAAAAAAAAAAGAAAAAACAAAATGGAACCATTAAATACAGGTATCCCTCGTTATAAAGCGATATCACTTTCTGTGTTTTTGCTATAACGCGATTAAGAAATAATAAAAAAAAAAATGCATGGTCGGCCCGTAATTTCGCGCAAACCCCGTGCAGGGGGGATTTACCTTGTGGCGCACATTCCCGTTTTGGGCAAAGAAATTTAAATGTACAGTTTGGTTTTGGGGGTGGTATGACAACTTGAAGATGCAAAGGACAGAAGTTAAACAATCCTGTAAAAAGGGAAATTTTAAAAAAAAAATTTGAAATGAAGTTTCTGATTATCATGATTTGGTTTTTGAACATGATTTTTCCCAAAACAAGACAACCCATATGTTTGGGGTTTTAGGACGAAAACCAGGGAAATGTGGATGAATTCTCCAATCCCACACAATAGAACTCACCAAGGAAAATCTTCAAAAAATGGAGAACGGGGAAAAAAGGAAAAAGAGGAAGAGTCCCTTTTTTATTGAGCTTTTTTAAAAAAACTTCCAAAAAAACCATTTACTGAATTTTTAAAGCACATTGAAAGTGCAATTAGAATCAATTTAACATGGAATCCTAACATGGATAGAAGTGCCCCAAATTTCCAGAAAGAATGAGTTTTTTGGCTTGGTACAAAGCACCGTAGAGAGAGGAAGAATCGGGCCCTCAGCTGAGTCTTGACCATTTCATCAAAAAATTGAAAGTATTCAAATTTAAATTCCCAGGCCTTTACTACAGCAAGAGCTGTCAGGCAAGAGCCTTCCAGAGAGCAGGGGCTTACCCTCCCCGGGCTTTCCCCGAGAGCAAGAGCTTACACTTTAAGGGGCTTCAAGAAAAGCACGAGCTTACAGTCCCAAGGACTTTAAGAGAGCACGAGCTTACCGTCCCAGGGCCATCAAGAGCGCAAGAGCCTACAGTCCAAGGGCTGTCAAGAGAACAAGAAGTGAAATCCAGATTTGCCAGATCCAGTTAATTTATCATCGATTAAAGATTAAAAGAAAAGTGTACCTTTTATCCCGTTAGATAAATTGTTTAAAAATCGCATTTTTTTACTTTTTCAGGGAATAAAAAAAGTGAAAAAAATGTGTAGGCTATCTATAGTATTATACAGTTATATAAATAATAAAAATTGCATTTTTTTAACAAGATTATTTTTTTAAATTTACTTTTTACTTTCCCCGGCCATCTACAGGTAGAAAAATTTAAATTGTGATCAAAAAAAAAATTAAACTCGAGATTTTAAAGGAAATCTCGACATTTCATGCCCCCCTGAGGATTCAAAAAGGGTTTTTTTTTTAAATTTTCCCCGTCTGTCTGTCCGTACCCCCCAACTAGAGCCTAAACTATCTTATATCTTATATTTAACCATAAAATTAAGAGTAGTTTAATAAAAAAACGAAAAAAAGAAGAGTGTTTTTCCCTAAAAATCGGCTCTAACTTTTTTGATTAAAATTCGTATCGAGTTTTTTAAAAAATTATAAATAAATTGGAAATTTTTATTTACCCATGAAAATGACTTTAGGTTTTTTACAGAAGAAAAAAATTTCCGTATTTTCCGCAACTATTTGAGATACTAAAACTTATCTTTGGGAAAAAATTGGGAGTACTATTAAAAATAACTTTTACTTTAAATAATTTTTATAAAATCCCAAAAGTTTCTGAGATATTGGGAATTTTAAAATTTTTAAAAAAATTTTTTGAGCTTTAGTTGTTGGGGATACTACTTTAAATTTTAACATGAAATTCTCCAAAAAGGCGTAGAGTAATTAAATAATAGGTATCTCAAAAAGTTTTTGTTTTTTTCCCTTTAAAACCCCTTGGAAGAAATGTTTTTACAACAATGATCTATCTCCCCTTTTAGACTCAAAATCCCAAAATTTCCCTTTTTTAATGGGCAAAAAATTTTTAAATGAGGGAAATTTTAAAATCAATGCGAAAGACCCGAAGATGTCAACACATAAAATGTTGATCGGAAGTCAAATTTTTAATACGAAGTTTACCCTTTTGGACCCAATATTAAAACTTTTTTAAATTGGGCCAAAAAATACAAATGAGGGCATTAATTCTTTAAAATTTAAAAAAATAAATTTAAAATCGGGGCTCAAAAAATTTTTTACATAAGTATTGTACAATTTAGGCTTGGGGTTTTCTAGTGTATATTATTTGTTTTACAAATATTACAAGTTTTGAGTAAATACGACATTTTTAGGCAATAGAACGAGAAAAATTCGTGTGGGGTTCCGTACCAAATTTTTTTTTTGTGAAGTGGATTTTTTAATGTTATTTGGTTTTTAAATTTTTAAAAATTACAAAATGTTAACTGGGAAATTGAATTTTTTTTCGTAATGGTTTTTTGTTAAAGCAATATCAAGTTTTTTAACCCGAAATTTGTCGGCAATTTTCTAACCGTAAGTTTGACTTCCGGTTTTTTGTTTTTTTTAACACCGCGTTTTACTAAATGTTCTGGTTATACACTACTTCAAACGGGGATTAAAATGAGGTGCTACTTATTTAAACCCATTTAGCACCCATCTTTCTACCTGTTTGAAGTTTGCGTATAACCTTAACGTGTAGTAAGAGAAAGATGCAGATAAATAAGCGAAAGTCAAAAAAAAAAAAATTTTTGTAAATTTTTTAAAAATTTTTTTAAAAAACCC